>OU342740.1:183682044-183744077 GCA_910589775.1 Avena eriantha | reverse complement strand
AACATGCAATAACACTGGTGGATCCATAGGTCGATTGTGAAAAGAGCACATGAGCAATGACACTGGATGTTGTAAGTAAAAATAACACACATGCAATGACACTGGTCGATCCATAGGTGGATTGTGAAAAGAGAACACACTTTTCAATGACATTGGTGGATCCATATGTGGTATGTGAAAAGAACACACATGCAATGACTCCAGTTGTTGTTAGTAAAAAGGACACACATGCAATGACACTGGTGGATCCATGTGTGGTCTTTGAAGAGAACACACATCCAATGACACTGGTCGTTGTTAGTAAGAAGATCACACATTTCAATAACACTGGTGGACCCATATGTGGTATGTGAAAAGATCACACATGCAATAACTCCAGTTGTTGTTAGCAAAAAGAACACACATGCAATGACACTAGTGGATCCTTGTGTGGTCTCTGAAGAGAACACACATTTCAATGACACTGGTGGATCCATATGTGGTATGTGAAAAGAACACACATGAAATGACTCCAGTTGTGGTATGTGAAAAGAACACACATGCAATGACACTAGTGGATCCATGCGTGGTCTCTGAAGAGAACACACATCCAATGACTCTGGTTGTTGTTAGTAAAAAGAGTACACATTTCAATGAAACTGGTGGATCCATATGTGGTATGTGAAAAGAACACACATGAAATGACTCCAGTTGTGGTATGTGAAAAGAACACACATGCAATGACACTGGTGGATCCATGTGTGGTCTCTGAAGAGAACACACATCCAGTGACACTGGCTGTTGTTAGTAAGAAGAGCACACATTTCAATGACACTAGTGGATCCATATGTGGTATGTGAAAACAACACACATTCTCTGACACTGGTGGATCCATGTGTGCTCTCTGAAGAGAACACACATTTCAATGACACTGGTGGATCCATATGTGGTATGTGAAAAGAACACACATGCAATGACTCCAGTTGTTGTTAGTAAAAAGAACACATATAAAATGACACTGGTGGATCCATGTGTGGTCTCTGAAGAGAACACACATTTCAATGACACTGGTGTATCCATATGTGGTATGTGAAAAGAATACACATGCAATGACTCTAGTTGTTGTTAGTAAAAAGAACACACATGCACTGACACTGGTGGATCCATGTGTGGTCTCTGAAGAGAACACACATTTCAATGACTCTGGTTGTTGTTAGTAAAAAGAGCACACATGCAATGCCACTGGTGTTTCCATAGGTGGATTGTGAAAAGAACACACATGCAACGACTCTGGTTGTTGTTAGTAAAAAGAACACACATGCAATGACATTGGTGGATCCATAGGTGGATTGTGAAAAGAGCACACATTTCAATGACATTGGTGGATCCATATGCGGTATGTGAAAAGAACACACATGCAATGACCTGAGTTGTTGTTAGTAAAAAGAACACACATGCAATGACACTGGTTGATCGATGTGTGGTCTCTGAAGAGAACACACATTTCAATGAGACTGGTGGATCCATATGTGGTATCTGAAGAGAACACACATGCAATGACTACAGTTGTTGTTAGTAAAAAGAACACACATGCAATGACATTAGTGGATCCGTGTGTGGTCTCTGAAGAGAACACACATCCAATGACTCTGCCTATGGTTAATGAGAAGAACACACATTTCAATGACACTAGTGGTTCTATATGTGGTATGTGAAAAGAATAGTCATAAAGTGACGCCAGTTGTTGTTAGTAAAAAGAGCAAACATGCAGTAACACTGATGGATCCATAGCTGGATTGTGAAAAGAGCACACGAGCAATGACACTGGATGTTGTTAGTAAAAAGAACACACATGCAATGACACTGGTCTATCCATAGGTGGATTGTGAAAAGAGAACACACATTTCAATGACACTGGTGGATCCATATGTGGTATGTGAAAAGAACACACATGAAATGACTCCATTTGTTGTTTGTAAAAAGAGCACACATGCAATGACACTGGTGGATCCATATGTGGTCTTTGAAGAGAACGCACATTTCAATGTCGCTGGTGGATCCATCTGTGGTGTGTGAAAAGAACACACATGAAATGACTCTAGTTGTTGTTTGTAAAAAGAGCAACATGCAATGGCACTGGTGGATCCATGTGTGGTCTCTTAAGAGAACACACATCCAATGACTCCGGTTGTGGTTAATGAGAAGAACACTCATTTCAATGACACTGGTGGTTCCATATGTGGTATGTGAAAACAATAGTCATGAAATGACTCTAGTTGTTGTTGGTAAAAGGACCAAAACATGCAATGACACTGGTGGATCCATAGGTGGATTCTGAAAAGAGCACACGTGCAATGACACTGGTTATTGTTAGTCAAAAGAACACACATGCAATGACACTGGTAGATCCATAGGTGGATTGTGAAAAGCGAACACACATTGCAATGACACTGGTGGATCCATATGTGGTATGTGAAAAGAACACACATGCAATGACTCCATTTGTTGTTAGTAAAAAGAACACACATGCAATGACACTGGTGGATCCATGTGTGGTCTCTAAAGAGAACACACATCCAATGACACTGGCTGTTGTTAGTAAGAAGAGCACACATTTCAATAACACTGGTGGATCCATATGTGGTATGTGAAAACAACACACATGCAATGACGCCAGTTGTTGTTAGTAAAAAGAACACACATGCAATGACACTGGTGGATCCTTGTGTGGTCTCTGAAGAGAACACACATCCAATGACTCTAGTTGTTATTAGTAAAAAGAGCACACATTTCAATGAAACTGGTGGATCCATATGTGGTATGTGAAAAGAACACACATGCAATGACACTGGATGATCCATGTGTGGTCTATGAAGAGAACACACATCCAATGACACTGGCTGTTTTTAGTAAGAAGAGCACACATTTCAATGACATTGGTGGATCCATATGTGGTATGTGAAAAGAACACACATGCAATGACACTGGTGGATCCATGTGTGGTCTCTTAAGAGAACACACATTTCAATGACACCGGTGGATACATATGTGGTATGTGAAAAGAACACACATGCAATGACTCAAGTTGTTGTTAGTAAAAAGAACACACATGCAATGACACTGGTGGATCCATAGGTGGATTGTGAAAAGAGCACACATTTCAATGACACTGGTGGATCGATATTTGGCATGTGAAAAGAACACACATGCAATGACTCTAGTTGTTGTTAGTAAAAATAGCACACATGCAATGACACTAGTGGATCCATGTGTGGTCTCTTAAGAGAACACACATCCAATGACTCTAGCCGTGGTTAATGAGAAGAACACTCATTTCAATGACACTGGTGGTTCCATATGTGGTATGTGAAAAGAATAGTCATGAAATGACTCCAGTTGTCGTTAGTAAAAAGAGCAAAGAGGCAATGACACTAGTGGATCCATAGGTGGATTGTGAAAAGAGCACACGTGCAATGACACTGGTTGTTGTTAGTAAAAAGAACACACATGCAATGACACTAGTGGATCCATAGGTGGATTGTGAAAAGCGAACACACATTTCAATGCAACTAGTGGATCCATATGTGGTATGTGAAATGAATACACATGCAATGACTCCAGATATTGTTAGTAAAAAGAACACACATGCAATGACACTGGTGGATCCATGTGTGGTCTCTAAAGAGAACACACATCCAATGTCACTGGCTGTTGTTAGTAAGAAGAGCACACATTTCAATAACATTGGTTGATCCATATGTGGTATGTGAAAAGAACACACATGCAATGACTCCAGTTGTTGTTAGTAGAAAGAACACACATGCACTGACACTGGTGGATCCTTGTGTGGTCTCTAAGAGAACACACATTTCAATGACACTGGTGGATCCATATGTGGTATGTGAAAAGAACACACATGAAATGACTCCAGTTGTGGTATGTGAAAAGAACACACATCCAATGACTCTGGTTGTTGTTAGTAAAAAGAGCAAACATTTCAATGAAACTGGTGGATCCATATGTGGTATGTGAAACGAACACACATGCAATGACACTGGTGGATGCATGTGTGGTCTCTGAAGAGAACACACATCCAATGACACTGCCTGTTGTTAGTAAGAAGAGCACACATTTCAATGACACTGGTGGATCCATATGTGGTATGTGAAAAGAACACACATGCAATGACACTGGTGGATCCATGTGTGGTCTCTGAAGAGAACACACATTTCAATGACACTGGTGGATCCGTATGTGGTATGTGAAAAGAACACACATGTAATGACTACAGTTGTGGCTAGTAAAAAGAACCACATGCAATGACACTGGTGGATCAATGTGTGGTCTCTGAACAGAAAACACATTTCAATGACACTGGTGGATCCATGATACATTGCAAATGTATCTATAATTTTTGATGTTCCATTCTTGGTTTTATCTACTTTCTTATGTTTTGTTCCAACTTTGGAGTACTTTTCATACACTTTCTTGGACTAACCTATTAACAAGATGCCAAAGTGCCAGTTGCCTGTTTTCTACTATTTTTGGTTCCAGGAAAGTCAGAAAATCAATATTCTCGGAATTGGACCGGACAAAAGCCAAAGTCAATATTTTACCATAAGACTCATGGAGCCAGAAGACGAGACGGAGAGGGGCCACAGGGTCGCCAGACCACCCCTAGGAGTGGGTCCCCCCAGGCCGCGCCAGGGCATGGTGTGGGCCCCCTGGCTGGCCACCGACCTCGCCCCTTCGCCTATATATTCCTGCCGATACAGAAACCCTAAATTATCAAGCCTCCATCCACGAAAAGTTCCGCAGCGCCGCCCCCACCGAAGGGGAGATTCGGGGGACAGAAAGTCTCTTTTCCGACACCCTGCCGGGATGGGGAAGTGCCCCCGGAGCCATCTCCATCGATCTCCACCGCCATCTCCATCGCCGTTGCTGATTCCCATGATGATGAGGGAGTAGTTCTTCCTCAAGGCTAAGGCTTGTACCGGTAGCTATGTGTTCATATCTTTCTATGCATGATCATATTGTGATCATGAGCTTTGTAATCAAGTAGATCTACCTTGCTACTCAAGTGCTTTAATAGATCTCTGCTCTCCCCATGTGTGTGAAAGTGATAGCATGCTCACCATGGTGGAACTTAGGCTAGAGATTACAAATACTTGTTATGAGTTATATTTGGAGTTGGATGTCTTTATGAAATTGTGGTGTTTGTTGGACTCATCTAGTACTCAAGGTGACAGTGTGGGGTTATCTAGATGGGAAAGGCTTACTTTGAGGTGTGTTGTTATAGCCCTACCAACGATTAGAGTGTCCAACCGGAGAGTAGTTCAGTCATAAAGAAGAATATATTTATATGAGAGTGTTCACTAGTGAAAGTATGATCCCTAGGCCTTGTTTCTAAGCATTGATACACCGTTTGCAATTAGATCTGTTACATGTTTGTTTGCTTCCATGTTTATTTAAGTTTGCCTTTAGTATTTTCCCACGTCAACCACACGCTAGCAAGCTATTTTCTATCACCGTTACCACTTACAATTATCCATACAACTTGTATTTCACTATCTCTTCGCCGAACTAGTGCACCTATACACCTGACAAGTGTATTGACTGTGTTGGGGACACAAGAGACATCTTGTATCTTGATTGCAAGGTTGCTTGAGAGGGAATACCTTTGACCACTTCCTCCCTGAGTTCGATAAACCTTGGGTGATCCACTTAAGGGAAAACTTGCTGCTGTTCTACAAACCTCTACACTTGGAGGCCCAACAACTGTCTACAAGAATAGAAGTGCGTAGACATCAAGCTATTTTCTGGCGCCATTGCCGGGGAGGTAAGGTAAAAGGTATTCACACCGGAGGATTAAAGAAGAAGTACCTCCCACGACAAACTCCTATTTTCTGGCGCCGTTGCTGGGGAGGTAAGGTAAAAGGTACTCACATCCCCCGGTGTGAGTGCTTGAAGTTATTTCCTTTAGATTCTGCAATTTTGTCTTTTTGTTTCTTGTTTTCACTAGTTAGTCTTAATGGAAAACAACAACAACAAAACTAGAGAGCTTTATTGTATTTATCTTGAGTTAGGACATGAAGTGTTTGAAGAGAAAATTAAAAAACCTATGAAACTTTATTTGCATGCTAATAGCAATGTTGTTAGTATGAATTCTTTGGACACCATTGTAATACCCTCGAATCGGCCCTATGCAAGTTTTAGCGCTTCCTGCCAAACCCGCATAGAAAGGATTCAAGGACGCCCACCAGGCACTTTCATGCGGGTGGAAAATGAAGTAATACCATTTCACAACAGTCCTCGATGGGACCCACAGAACAGATATATATACAACAATGACTCAACGAGTCAAGAATACAGATATACAATACAAAGATCCAAATCACCTTGAAATCGATACAGCGTCCGAGTACGGACAAGATGCAAATTGGGCTAAGAGCCCTGTAGAATAACCAATGGCGTCCATAACCCTGCCCAGGCCAAGCTGGAAGGGTAACCCTGCTAATGACGCCGATCTCAAACCTGCTAAAACAAAAGGGGTGCCGACAAAGGGCAAAGGAAAAAGAGGAGCGTCAGTACTGAGGCCAGTACATGGCGAGGCTAGAATTCGGCGGTCCTCGCCTACACAGGTATGATGGACTGAAGCGGCAGTGCAGCGGCACTAAACAACCTATAGAGACTCTGTAATACTGGCGACTAACAGGGAGAGATAAGAGAGACCTATTCGGATCCAACCTGTTCTGGTGGCTATTTGCTAGGACCTCCACCACTAGATGGTTCCCCATCGAACCCTCTTTCCAGCGCACCCTGCAAAGTGTGCTGGGGCGCCGTATTTTGCCGCCGGCGACCAGAAACTGGCGGTGATGGTTGTGCTTGCGTCAGCACGACGTCACACCCACGTCATCCTGGTCCCGCGAGCCAGTTTGACCGGTCCACGCCCATGTGGCATGCCGACGTGGCCCTGACCCCACGAGTCAGTGTCTCTGGCTAGGTTAGTACATTGTAATAAAAGTGTGTACCTATCTAGGAAATAGATCAAAACTTATAAATTTAAATCTAATTAGTTTCCAAAAATTTAATAAAAAGGATTAAATCTTATAAATTCAATCTCTTTTATTTTACAATTCAGAAAAATATATATAATATATCAAAATGTTCAGAAAAATAAAATCTATAATATAAACCTATTATTATAATTACTTCCCCACTTAAATAAAATCATTACTATTTATTAGTAAATAATCTATTAGAGATAAATCTTAATAAATAGATTCTATTACTTAAAATTCATAAAAACAAGTATAAAATATTAAAAAATCCTGAAAAATAAAATAAGGACTTATAAATTTGTTTTATATATTTTTCTATCACTTAACTAATAATTATTATTTATTAAGTATTTATAAGGTTATAAAACTTATAAAAAATCATATCCTATTATTTAAAGATCACAAAAATACTTATAATATACCAAAATGATCATAAAAATAAATTCTACATATCAAAAATGTCAACTCTCACTTTTGAAGTAAAATAAAAGTTAAAGGTCTAATAAATCCTATTTAAACTCTTTTCTTTTACTTTAATTCCTTAAAAATATATAAATCTTTACTATTGACTGTACCATTATTTATTTAGAGTCTAAAAATGTACTAACAAGTTCAAATAATGTTTAATTGAAGCTAACATAAGGCTAACCATTTTAAGTTGAACTCACTAAAACTACCATATAGAATTAAGTAAATCTTTCTCTCCAAAATTATTTTATCAATTATAAAATCCTAAATAATAATAGTATTGTAACTTATTAAAACCTTTACTATTATTCCACTCACAAGTTGATAAGTGCATCTCAAGATAATTCATGTGTAGTTAAGTTTCCACACATCTACAATGTTAAGAAGTAAACCATCTACAATGCGATACTTTATTCAAAACATGTAAATTTCCAACACCTATGGAATGCTTGTTTAATGTAGTAATGTTTTCCTCTTTAATAAACTTAGCTAATAGGAAAACCTTAAAGTGTTAACTTTAAGTTTAAATGCTTTGACTTTGTAAAGTAATATTTTCCTCAAAAGTTATTCTTTTAAGAAACCTTCAAAGTAATTCGTAAACACTTCTTTAAAATCTCTAATTGATTATTAATCTTGTTTAAGAAATATTTTAGATACCATGATCCAGTTGAGTGTTTTAGTATTGCATGTTACCTGTTCTGTTACATATTGTTTCACACACTTTCACAAGCCTTAATAAGAAGCACATGTGTGAATCTGGTATAAAATTGCAACACATTCCAAAGAACTCATGACAAATTCCAAACCCTAGATTAGATACAATTAGTCTAGGGATTCGGGTTTATTAAATTGCATTGCATTACTTATGCATCATTGCATCTTGATTCTTTAAACATTAGTCCTTACCGGACTAATGATGTTGTCTACAGAATTTGGAACTTTTATTGTCTTGATGACCGTGAGTGCATAATCTTGCAATCACAAAAGGCAAGTTCACAACTTGCTCATGTCCTTTGGTTATTTTCTATCAAATGCTTGTAACTTAAATGTTGTCATCACCTGCATTTAAAAAACGACAAAAAATACTATTTTCATAATAATATGATTATTGATGATTTACCAAGTGGTAATAATCTCTTGATATAGTTCCGGTGGTAAAGGAACGTAATATTTAGGACTTAACAACCAATGTCGCCAGTGATTCTAGCTCCATATATTACGCGTTAACCATGAGATTTGGAATGGGACGGAAAAGTCAGTTGTATCTTCTTGCTTTCATATGGAGGCAAGATGGCCTTATCATGCCGCTGTGATTCCTTGTGTGGATCCAGTATATGGGTGGGCACCCTTAGGCCCCACGATTTTGGTGTCTAGATTATCTATGAGTGGTTATCAGAGGTATAGTCGGACCTTTATGGAGCTTGCCAGGGGCATCACCAGGTCGTGGAGTCTTCAGGAACTCACCAGGGTTGCAGCTTGCCCGAAAGGGGGCTTAACAGAGGTGTAGTCAGCCCTGGAGGATCGTGTAGACATACGGGGTCATGGAGAGGGTAGTCATTGGCTTGGATCACCTACTGGGCCCCACATCAAGAATTTTGGACGGGAAAGATTGCCCGGTTGTGCAACAAGGAGTTGATCTCTCATGGGTAAAGCAACGCACCTCTGCAGAGTGTAAGAATTGTGACATGTTACTCCCTGTTCCGGGAAGGAGCTACGAACGCGGCAGGAAAGGAACCCCATGAAGGTTTTGGTCAACCTATGAAGGTTGTTGGACATAGTTCTCAGAATAACAGCAACCTTTGAAGAAATATTACAAAAACCAGCATTGCCTACGACCTATGGTCTGTGGCTGTAGATATAGTGCATTATACACTCCTTTTTAGTGAACTTGCTGAGTATGCTCGTACTCAACCGTATCTTCTTAACCCTTGCTAGATTTTAAGCTATTGAAGATGAAGTCAACATCAACTTCTGTTCAAGAAACCATCATCGACAACTCAAGATTCTTCAATAAAGTAAATGAAGTCAACATATACATCAACTGAAGTGAAGACAAAGTGTCGGTTTAGATAGGAGTAGATTATCTGGCCATAAACATATTTCTGTAGAGCATTGCAATAGCAGCAATGGCAAGCCATTAGTTCAGATACTAGTCTTAGTCTCTAGACCGTTCTGAGTTGTTATTTCTGGTTCTTCTTTGTAAGAAGTTCTTTCTCTCTCTTTAATCTAGAGTGTTCCCTGGATATTTTGTAAAGAGTCGAGTTGTAACCTTTAGTCATGTCGTTGACCTGTTGTGTTTCTGTTGTACCACTCTCAGGGATGTAATACTTGTGAACGGTGTTTCATTGGTGTTATGTCAACGACTATAGTGTACTACATCATGTAGTGGTATGCTGGGTCACCGCACGCCGCCACTGGACAATGTCCTGTTGCAGCTCTCTGAGTCGGCCCCCTTCGCCCTCCGCTAGGTGCACCACCTGGTTGAGGCGATGGAGCAGGGACTTCGCCAGGCCAAGGAGCTAAAGGCCTCGTTGGAGGTAAATGTTTCATTGTCATTTTTATTGTTCTTGTTTTACAGCTACCTTTATTGTTATCCTTTTCATTATTTTTCCTCTAGAGAAAGCTTTTGCCGAAGCTGCCAAGACCATGCAGGACCTGGACTGTAAGATCGCTCGGTCTGCCATGTCTTCCTGCTTGCGAATTCTCGTGCTTCTTGTTGACCATTGGGTACCCTCTTGCATCTCTTTTAGCGAACAGGGTTCGGGAGGTGGAGAGGCTAAAGGAGGAGGTGACCGGCTAGAGGAATCCAACCATGCTTGCCAAGCCCATATTGGTCAGCTGGTGGACTATTAGAAGCAGATGGAGGTCAAGGCCGGCCAAGCCAAGAAGGTCACCGAAACCCGGACTGAAGTGCTCAACAATCTTGAGAAGCTCTACGCCCAGCAGGTGGAGAAACTAAAGGTTGCTCAGTCCAAGGAGAAGGCGGAGCTGGCGGAGCTGTGCCAGATTGCCGAAATCATCGTAAGTAAGTGGCTCCTCCTTCAGGGAACTTGTTATTCGTTTGCTACAGAGGTATATAACAACTACTTATTTCCTGGGTACAGCTCAGTATTTTGAGGCAACTGACCAGGCTCTGGCCCGCATTCCTGAGGCGAACACCGGACGTGACCTCCATCTGGAGGGGTTGGTATCGGTGGCGTGCGTGGAGGCCAAGCAGTTGCGTGATGCAGCCCTTGACATCTACGCATAGGTCTGGCCAGATACCACTCTGTCGGATACGATGGAGGCCTTGGATGAGATGCTCCTATCTGCTCCTAACATCATGGACGTTGCACGGGACTAGGCGGCACGCGGCGGTGCGGAGATGGTGCTTGCACTGCTGAAGTCTTGGTACCCTGACGTGGACCTTCGGAGTCTCTCTAGGGGTTCCTGCAAAGGACCATCTATGACCAGCTTCACGCCGAAGTTCCTGACATCCGCTCCTATGGTGTCAAGATCAGGAGCTTTCTCCAGCTGGACCGGGACTTCAGTGACCCGTCTGGCATGGACCGTACTCCTTTGACCCGCTCATGGCTCTAGCAGACGCCAATGCCCTGGCTGCGCCGACCTCTACCTCTGCCGATGTCGCCTCCAGCAGCCATGCTCCAGCTGATGCCTCTGGTCCCTCTGCTTGATCCCTAGAATGTTAGGTGCATTTTTACTTGTTTGGAACATGTCCTTTGTGGTACTGGTTTGTCCGTATGTGAACAATTTTCTTTTGTTCTGTATTGAACTCTGTTGGCAGCTTCGTCTCCCTTTGTTATGTTGTCTTGTGCCTTTATTGCTTGCACTTGCTATGTGCTTGTTTCTGTGTGGGAGCGCGCGAGTGCACCCACAGGGTTAGTCCCCGAGGTTCCGGCCGGCTGGAGAATTCAGTCGGGTCAAAGCTCCTTTGTATTGTTGCTAGTTACAGGTTTTCTATGTGGGCGCACAAGCGCATCCGCAGGGTGTAGTCCCCGAGGTTCGTGCCGGCTGGAGAATTCAGCCAGATAGAAGCTCTTTACCCGTTCTTCTGACGTCTAGGAGGCGATTAACATCTGGCTCTGGTATTTGGCTTGGACTTTGTCTCATGCAAAGATGAAACACAAGTAATGGTTTGTGCGTTAGATATGCATATAGGAGAAATATAGTATGTAGTTGTTCGTTTGGTTGAAAACTTTGTTGTTTCACGCAAAACTAATAACTTAGTCCTTTTCTTAGTGAGCATTGGCCATTCGAGCTGAGCCCTTGCCAGTCGTGAGCCAGGGTCAAAGGGTTGGCTAGTTGGCAAACTGCACAATACTCAAGATTTTGGCTATCGACCTCGAGCGAGCAAGCGCAACCAGAACGTCTAACCGCTTTTTATTTCCTTACAACTTTTCTTGTATGGATCTTCAAGTTTTCTACTCTTGCCGTGTCTGTTAGCTGGCTTGTGGTCCACAGCCGAAATCAAAGAGGAAACTCTTAGAGCCGCATACAGTACTTCGCCGCTTGGAGCGCGCACTCGTCCGGGCTAAACATCGAGTCCCTAGGGGAGACATCCGAATTTGGGGTTAGAAATAATGCAGCCGGAAAACATCAAATTATGCAGCAAAAAATGCCAAATGATTACAGAGTCCCCGAGACTGTGTCGAGGCTCCTCAACTTGTTCATTACATAAAAGTAAGAGTCATGCGCCCTTTATTCAGGTGTAGAATGGGCGAAGCAGGTTCACGTTCCACGGGCTCTCATTTTCTTCGCCGAAGCGGTCCATCTTGTTCTTTGTCGGTTGGAGAGCATTGATGACGTAGTATGAGTTGTTCTACAGTGCTTTGCTAATGATGAATGGCCCCTCCCAAGGTGGAGATAGCTTGTGCATCCCCTTGGTTTCTTGTACTAGCCGCAAGACTAGATCGCCCTCTCAGAATGAGACGCTGCGAATCCGGCTGGCATGGTAGCATAGATGGTGGACCTAGACAAGGCCAGCTCTCGTGCTTCTTTTAGGAGATCGACGCTATCCTCACGCGCCTCCTTGGTCTGCTGCTCAGTGTATAGCAGTTTGCGGGGTGCGCGAACTCGATGTCAGTTGGTAGGAACGCCTCTGTTCCGTAGATGAGGAAGCATGGTGGGTAGCCGGTTAAGCGGTTTGGCGTGGTGCGCAGGATCCACAGCATAGCCGGCAGCTCTTCTATCCAGCATTCGGGGTATCTAATCAATGGCTCGATCAGCCGTAGCTTGATTCCGGCTAGGACCAGACCGTTTGCTTGCTCGCACTGCCCATAAGACTAGGGGTGCGCGACAGAGGCTAGGTCTAGGCGGATACCCTTGTCTCCACAGAAACGCACGCAGGCCCCTTTGACAAAGTTTGTGCCGCTATCAGTGATGATGTTGTTGGGGGTAACCGAAGCGCGTGATGATGTCAGTGAAGAACTTGACTACTTTTGGTCCATCTAGATTCTTGATTGGTCTTGCCTCAATCCACTTGGTGAACTTATCCACGGCCACCAGCAGGTGCGTCATGCCGGATCGCGCTGTTTTGAAGGGGCCCACCATGTCCAATTCCTAGATGGCACATGGCCAAGTGATGGGGATCATCCTGAGTGCCTCCGACGGAGTGTGTTTCTACTGGGCGAACCGCTGGCATCCATTACACGCATTCACCAGCTGCTCGGCGTCTTCCAGCGCCGTGGGCCAGTAAAACCCGTGGTAGAATTCCTTTGCCACTATGGCTCGTCGAGATGCATGTGACCACACTAGCCTTGGTGAATGTCCACCAGCAGTCGGATTCCTTCTTCTTGGCTGACGCAACGCTAGTAGATTCCTCCAACACTGCGCTTGTATAACTCGTTGTTGATTATTGTGTATGCACTTGCCCTGCGCTTCACTTGGCTTGCGTTAACCTCTTTGCTAGGTAGCTCCCTTATAGCCAAGAAGTTCATGAATGGCTTGCCCCACGGAGGTGTTTTCCGGATGGCGCACACGGTCTCCATGATCAACTTGATTTCCTCGCTCTCGGCTGGCTCGGCTTGTTGGGTGGCCTACCGGGTGGGAGACCTGAGCCAGTAGTCCCCGGGCTGCTAGAGCCGACTGGGAGTGTCATGGACTTCAACCCAGCAGTCCCCAAGATGAAGGAGGTAGTCCCCGGGTGTGGCGCAACAGTCCCCGGATGTGGTACCGCAGTCCCCGGGTGTAGCGCGGCAGTCCCCGGGGTCTTAGCAGTAGCTTCAGGTTGCTTGGAGCCAGTAGTTCCCGGGTCTGTGTCTAGTATGATGGAATCAGATTCCAGAGATGGTGCGATGGAGGACTTGTGTATATGTTCGATGGCAACTCCAGACGGAATTGTTGCTCTTGTTGACCCGACGCGGGCGAGTGCGTCCATGGATTCGTTTTTACTCAAGGCACATGGTGAAACTCGCATCCTTCAAAACTGGTGCATAGCTGCTATATGAAGAAGCGGTATAGTGCCATGTTTGTGTCCTTGGCGTCCCAATCGCCTGATACTTGTTGCACTACCAAGTCTGAGTCGCCAAAGCAGAGGATGCGCCTGATGCCGATTTATTTTGCCATCTTGAGGCCATGGACGAGTGCTTCATACTCGGTGACATTGTCAAATGTGCGGAAGTGGATCTACAGCACGTACTCGAGCCAGTCTCCTTTGAGAGAGGTGATGATGACTCTGGCTCCGAGTCCACGTACATCTTGGATCCATCAAAGTGTAGCTTCCAGTGCGTGGAGTCAGGGCATGGGGGCAGGTACTACATCTCCATCCAGACAACGAGGAAATCTGCCAGTGCCTGGGACTTGATTGCCATCCTTGGCTCATACCGGATGCAGTGTGTGGCGAGCTCTATTGCCCACTTCACCACCCTGGCGGTGGCGTCTCTGTTGCCAATGATCTCTGAAAGGGAGGCTAGCGCCACTACCTAGATGGAGTGCTCTTGAAGGTAGTGTTTAGTTTCTTGGCGGCCATGTATATGCCATACACCAGCTTCTGGTAGTGAGGGTAGTTCTCCTTTGATAGCAAGAGTACCTAACTCAGGTAGTATATTGGGCACTGGACCGGCTGCGCCTTTCCTTTTTCTGGGCTTTGAACAACCAGCATGACGCCGACGACCCGTTTGGTAGACGTGATGTACATCAGCATTGGTTCTTTTGTGGCGGGGCTGCCAGTATTGGCAGAGAGGACAACATGCACTTGAGGTAGCAGAAGGCCTCATCTGCCTGCGCTGTCCAGACGAACTTGTATGTTTTCTTCATGAGATGGTACAGGGGGAGTGCCTCCTCGCCCAACCGGCTGACGAACCGGTTGAGGGAGGCTAGGCACCCGGTGAAATTTTGTACGTCGCGTGTATGTTCTGTGGCGGCTGCATGCGCTCGATTACACCGATCTTCTCTGGATTTGCCTCGATTTCACGTTCTGAGACGAGGAAAACGAGGAGCTAGCCGGCTGGAACACCAAACACGCACTTATCCGGGTTCAACTTCATCTGGCACCGGCGAAGGTTGGCGAATGTTTCCTTCAGGTCTTCGAGGAGTGTCCGCCGCTCCTTTGTCTTGACCACTACGTCATCGACGTAGGCATGCATGTTTCTTCCGATCTGCGATTGCAGGCACTTTTGCATGCAGAGGTGGTATGTGGCACCTGTACAGGGTGATGAATGCTGTATTTATCTGATCAACAGGGTTTAGCCAGATTTGTTGGTAGCCGGAGTATGCATCCATAAACGACAACAGTTCGCAGCCGGCCGTAGAGTCGATCACTTGATCCATCCTTGGTAGGACGAATGGATCTTTGGGGAAGGCCTTGTTGAGGCTGGTGTAGTCAACACACATGCGCCAAGTTTTGTTCCTGTTCAGCACCAGCACTAGGTTTGCCATCCATTCCGGGTGGAAAACCTCCATGATGAATCCGGCTGCGAGCAACCGGGTGATTTTCCCACCAATTGTTCTTCTCTTCTCCTTAGCAAAGCAGCATAGTGATTGTTTGACCGGCTTTGCATCTGGCCTGACATGTAAAGAGTGCTCGGCGAGCTCCCTCGGAACACCAGGCATGTTCTTGGGGGACCATGCGAAGATATCCCGATTCTCACGGAGGAAGTCGACGAGCGGGCTCTCCTATTTGTTGTCAATGCCATCTCCGGCCAGGATGAACTTGTACGGCTCGGCCTCATTAAGCAGGATCTTCTTGGTGCCCTTTGATGGCTTCAACTGCGACTCTCCGGCTGGCTTTGGCTCGCTAGCCAACATTTCCGCCTGTAGGACCGCCACATTCTGCGTCATGATGCGCTTCTCTCTTGCGATGATCATGTCCTTTGATATCTTGGAGCCATCAATGGAACATTCCACCGACCGCCTGTAGTCGCTAGTGATGGTGATTACTCCCTTTGGGCCGGGGAGCTTCATATTCAGGTATGCATAGTGTGGCACCTCCATGAACTTGGTGAGTGCTAGGTGTCCCAGGATGGCGTGCTATGCGCTGCAGAGGTTGACCACCTCGAACCAGATGGGCTCACAGCGGAAGTTGTCCTCCATGCCGAAGATGACATTCAGCCGGATCCTGCTGATGGTAGAATGCGATGGACTCGAAACGGCTCCGTGGAAGGAGGTACTGGATGGCTCTGGCTAGGAATCGCTGATGCCGAGCCGGTCTAGAGAACTGCGGTACAGGAGGCTGATACTGCTGCCTCTATCAACAAGGACGCAGGATAACCTGAACGAGTGCTTGTTGGAGATGATGATGGTTTCCAGTACCATGGCGTATGTGCCCGGATGCGACAGCATGTTCGGCTAGTCCTTCCGGCTCCACATGACTTCTTGCTCAGACTAGTTCAGTTAGTGAGGGACAGGGGGAACGATTGCGTTCACCTCCGCTTCGCGGCGCCTCTTGATGTGCTTGGTTTCCGACTCGGTGGTGAAGATGTGGTAGTTCCCCACCCGGCGAGGATAGTCTCCTCCGTCCTCGTCCTAGCGGTTCTGGCGGAGGCGGGGGTGGCGGTGGTAGCCCACACACCTCGGCCATCTTGTTTGTCTAGGTGCACTAGCGAGTTGTTTGTGTAGCCGACTTGTTGCCGCCACTATGGAACTTGCATGAGGCATCAAGCATCGATTCGATGGTGTAGTTAGGCCAAAGTGGCCGGTCATCAGGCCTCTGCCTTTGGGTGCCTCCTGCAGCCAGGTCCTCTTGAACAGATGCCACTAGCCTGGAACCAGATTGGTTATGCAGCTGGTCATCCTTCCTCTTGCCGTGGCAGTTGTCATTCTGCATGGAGTTGTTATTGTTTCCGTCCTGCTGGCACCGGTCCATGGAGACATCGACGATGATCTGCCCCTGGTCGTCTACCCGGATGGATCTCTTCATTGCCATGTCGGGGGTTGTGTACTTTTCTGTGATGGCCATGATCTTGGCCATGGTGTCGGGCTCCACCCGGCGGATCTTGTGCTTTAGCATGGTGCCTTCTCTGCAGCTGTTGATGAAGAAGTCGATTGCCTGGTGCTTGTGTACCCCCTCGTAGGAGTTGTGCATGCTTGTCCACCGAGTGATGTAGGAGCGGTCGGTCTCGTCCTTTCCTTGAATGCAGACGGTGAGCTTGCCTGAGCGACCCGAGCACTTGTAGGAGCCGGTGAAGTTGCGGACAATTCCTGCTTGAAGTCAATCCAAGCATTGATGTTGTTGTCGGGGAGACTATTGAGCCATGTTATGGCTGACTCGAGGAGCATCGGGGGGGCGTAGCGAACGGCTACCCGGTGGTTGCCGTTTGCGATGCCCACTGTGGTGGTGTAGTTCACCAGCCAGTCCTATGGCTTGACCATGCCGTTGTACTTTGGCGTGTCCCTTTGGAGAAAAAATCCCTTTGGAAATAGTTTATTTCGGATACGTAGTCCAAAACATCTTGGGCCAGCCAGACTATCTTCTTCTAGTGCACGTGATTGGACCAGCAGGTTGATGCGTGCGCGTGCGTCCCACGGATCTTCAGGCTCGAGCGGGCCAAGCTGGCCCGGAAGGCGAGACTTGGGTGGCATGTTGCTTCTTCTGGCCCCATCAGCCGGATCACGGTTCCTGATGGTGATGGCCGTGGCGTCATGTGGGTTTTTCCCACAGCCGACACGGGCCCCCGCTTCTCAGCGCCCGCAACAACAACGGAAGAAGAGGTGATGGTGGCAGACAGTGGCGCCTAGTGCGGGTCGTCGGTGACGGAGGACCACATCACCAAGTATCGCGCGACACGAGTCCTCCCGCCGGAGTCGGAGGTGGCAGTGCGGCTCACTCCGCCGGAGGAGGAGTTGCCACACCCCAGGAGGGGGAGCGGGTGATCTTCTTGTCCCATCTTGCGTGTGGCTTCACCCTCCTGGTGAACCCTTTCTTCCTCACCTTCCTCGCCATCTTCGAGCTGCGCCTCCACCATCTCGGCGCCAACGCCATCGGCATCCTTGCGCACTTCGCCGCCTTCTGCGAGTGCTACCTCGAGATCCAGCTGGATCTCGGGCTCTTCTGCCAGCTCTTTTGTATGCGGCCGCAGGTCTAGTTCGCCTAGGGCCCACTAGTCCCCTGCGGTAGCGCCTCCATCTACTCCCGTGCGCAAACCGGTTACCCGAAGTTCTGGTTGCATGATATGGTATGTCCCTGGCAGCAGTCATATTTCTATGTCAGGAACGTCACCGATGTCGACCGGATCAACCTTTCGGCCTTCCAGGACGCGGATTCTAGCCGGCAGCACTAGGACTTGAAGATCCACGGCGAGAAGGCGGAGTCGGACGTGATGCTGGTGCGGCTAAGGTTGCTCTTCACTGCCGGTCTGGCCAGCTTGGACATCACCCTCGCTTGGATGTCCTGGCTGATGATGCCCCAATAGCATCGGGCACACAAGATGTGCTTCTACTCTGGCCAGCTAGACCTAACCCGGCTCTCCCACCGTGACCCCCGCTACCACAACCTGAAGGAGTGGGTGTGGACGATCACGAAGGAGAGGCTGCCGGAAAACTAGAAGTTCGGGTTGGCTCCATACATGCGCGAGAACCATGCGCCCTGGGTAAGTCCTCTGCTCTGGCTCTTGTCTTCTGTTTCTTAGTTCATATGTTCATCCAGCTACCATTCTATCTTTTTCCCTTGTAGAAGAATTTTCCCTACATCATCCGGGAGGAGGGCGAGACCCCCCCCCCCCTCCAGGTTTTCACTGCCGATCTTCCGGAGCCGTGCGCACGGCGGTCCGGCGAGGAGTCTGACAGCAAGGCTGACATCTTCCCCTACCGGAATGACGAGCTGGCACATGACCCCCACGCGCCGGTTGTCGAGGAAGAGGAGACCGCCCCGGCCCCGCACCGAGCCAACGTCGGGCTGCAGACAGTGACTCTAGTCGGTCCGCCATGGGGGGAAGCAGGCTCTCTATGGTCGCAAATGTAGAACTCCGATTGGATGGTCCGGCGCAGGTGAAAGAATATTGTTTGGCCCCGACATCGTAACTCAAGCGGAGGAGAAGGTGCACATCATTCTTGAAAACCTGAAGATTGCTCAAAGTCGTCAGAAGAGCAATTATGACAGAAAGCACACGGACATGGAGTATGTTCCTGGTGATCTCGTTTACCTTCGTGTCACTCCCATGAGAGGCACGCACCGGTTTGGTATCAAAGGAAAGCTGGCTCCTAGATACATCGGTCCTTTCAAAATTCGTGGAAGAAGAGGAGAAGTTGCTTATGCTCTTGAGCTCCCTGAAAAACTCAAGGTCCATGATGTTTTCCATATCTCTCAACTCAAGAAGTGCTTCAAGGACCCCGGCAGGACCGTGAACCATGAACTCATCAATCTCCAAGAAGATCTGTCTTATCAAGAACACCCCATAAAAATTCTGGAAGTCGCAGAAAGAAGGCTCGCAACAAGTCCATCAAGTTCTGCAAGGTGCAGTGGTCGCACCACTCCGTTGATGAAGCCACTTGGGAATGTGAGGATGAGCTCCGTGCCAAGTATCCTACCCTCTTCGTGTCTTCTTCTTCTTCTTCTTCCTAGAATCTCGGGGCGAGATTCCTGTTTAGTGGGGGAGAGTTGTAGCATCCCATCTGTCTAACATATGTAATGCTACTTGGTCTAGTAATATAATGGCTACTTCCTACACATAATTGTTGCATCATAATTATATCATGCTCATGTCATCATGCCACCTTGCATTTGAGCATCATATAAAACACTTTTATTTGGTTCTTATCACATATGCATTTATATTGTATTTGCTTCTTAATATATTGTATCTGACTTTTGATATAATGTTAGATGCCCAAGTTGAGTTGGGGGCATATCTTTTAAATTCTTTCCACCTACTAACATGCTACTATCTCTTGTCCATATGATCTTGTCTCAAATCTACCACATATATGACCAGTGGGCTCTTCTTATTTTTCCTTGTGATTCAAATCATGTTCATTTGATTATGTGTGGATCCATTCAAATATTTTCCCACCTCTCTAATTATAGTGCATATTCCTTTTTTCTCAAATATGCACGTGCCGTTCTAGCTCTATCTTTTCTAGTGACACATGCAATCATAAACCCTCAACTCTAGTCACATGAAATAATAGACCTGCATGTGCTTTTATATCTTCCTTTGAAATTTCATTTGAGTGTTTGGTTCTATTTGTTAGTGCTCAAATCCTTCTACTCCACCACTTACCAACATGGGGATCCCCCATTTCATTTGGATTTTAATTCAAACCCATGTGGTATTATTCCTACACATCCCAATTACATCAACATGGGTTGCAATAATTGCTTTGCATGGCCCATGCAATATTTCTATCTTCTCATGGTCTTTTCTCCTTTTAATTTTGAATGGTGGTTTATCTGTTTTAACTCTATCTAATCTTTGTGCAAGTTGATCCTCAATTCTACAATAACAACTCCTCTTTATTTTTGTGCATTCCTAAGGCTACATCTATCTACACTCTTACACTCCACACTTTACTCTAGAATCCTAATCGTGGTATACTTGCCACCACATGCACGTACACACTATATCCCTCCCTTTAAAAAAAGGGGGTTCTATTAATTTTTTTTGCTAAAATAAAATAGGCAAAAAGCTTGTCTAAAGTTTTAGCCTATCTAGCTAGGACTATATAAAAACTCTATTCCTTTTTTTGTACACATGCATACACATTCTCTCCCTTTTTCTAGTGCAGGACGATCCATGCAAGTGTGTGTAGTTCACACGACATGCATGCGTAGGTTGGTGCCTGGCTACACGCCATACACCGTACCTCTCCTACTCTAAAGCCAACCGACGTTCCATCTATCAACCCCAGCTGCACTGGATATTCCCTTCTCTTCCTGAACCTGACCGTGCCTCTCTAGTTCAGAACCTGTTCTAGGAACAACCCGGCTGCACCGAAACAGCGCTCCAGGTCCCTGGTGCGGTCAGGTAGCAGCAGGGAAGCCGCACCTGCCCTTCTCCAACCTAATCAAATCCAGCTCACCGAGCAGTAGCAGCAAGCAAGACAGCGCCGCGCGCGCACTGCACGACCGCCCTGGCCCTCCTTGCGCGCCAGCCCTCTCCCTGCACCTGGGCCCGGCTATGCCGATCGGCGCCACCACCCAATGCCGCACCTGGTTCCCTCCTCGTCGATCCTCCCCTAGTGGTATGGTTCAAACAACAGAGGGAAACCATCCTGACCGCAACGCTCCCCTCTCTAGCTGGCCCGGCACCTGTTTTTCTTCTTCTTGGTCTCAAGCACGTGAGCTCCTTTTCCTCACGCGTGACCCCCTCTCTCTCCCTGTGCTTAAAGCAGGCAGCAGCAGCTGGCAATCCCAGCCATCCCCAAAAACTCCTGCCAGATCGCATCACCCTATTCCCTTTCCTCCTCCACTTTTCTCCACGCCAAGCGCGTCGCCGCCATGTCCCTATCGCCATGCCACTGCCCTGCTGCCGTCGTCGTTGTGCCGCTCATCTAGGAGCCGCGCCAGGAGCCGGAGGGTATGGTGCACGGAGCGAGGAGGAGCAGCACGCCATCATCGGCTGCCACCGTCTCGGACATCTCCCGTGCCGCCGTGATCACCGCCGCGCGCCAGCCGCAGCCGTCGCCTCTCTGTCGTCACTGTCCACCCTGAACCTGGGGCCAAGGTGAGGGTCCTCGACCCGCTCCCTTTATCCAGCATCCTCCCCGCCGTCGGTGGCTCGCCACCGTTGCCACCACACGCACGTCGCCCAGCCGCTCGCCAGCCCCTCGCCGCGTGCACGTCTCAGCCACAACTGCGCATAGTAGCAACAACAGCGCACACGCAGGCCGTTTCTCGCCCGGCTCCGCAAGATGCCCGGGCCGACACAGCCCTTCTTCGGAGATACTTCCTGCATGAATAACGTAGACCATTGTCCCCTCTACCTGTTTTGTTTTTGGAGTAGCGTGTTTTGCCCAACGGAATCGTCGTCACCGTCGCCGGAAGTGGCCGGTTTTCGTTGTCGACGCCGAAGAACTCCGTCAGTCCGGGACAGTTAGACACCTCCCGTTGTTCGTAGTTTTTCGATCGGTATAGCCCACCTACAAAGTCGCGGTCTGAACAAAAGCTGTAGCCCATTCTTTCCTCTCCATTTTTGGTTTTTGCGGATCCGCGAAATCTCGAATGGTTTGCTCGCAATCTTTTCTGGACATCGCAGCTAGCTAGTCAGTTGTGCGTGATCGGTTTCAGTTTTCATCGGATCACATCTACACCTCTGTACCTTTTTGCAACCAGCCCCCTGAAGCTTTCAGTCTATCAAACGCTAGTCCCTAGCTTGGCCACGTGTCATCGCCCTATATCCCGCGCGCGCGTGTGGCCCCGCATCCGGCTGGGCCTGCCTCTCACTGTCTGCGAGTAAGGTCTCTATGGGTGTGAAAAGTTGCCGCTGTTTTTTTTGCCAGCACAGCGTCTCTCAGCATCTCGGCCCTACCCATAAGCGTCTGTGGCTAGCTTCTTCCGAGTACAAAAAGACTCTGTTCTTTTTCTGTTTAATAAAAATCTTTTCCAGAATTTGTTTAAATGATTTTTAATCCAGAAATTAACAACTTTTAATTGGTAAATCCAAATAATACATATGATATATGTTTTTGATTCAGAAAAATGTGAGGAATTCAAATATGCCATTCAAAATGTTATTTGACCACTTTAAATTTTCGAGATGATTAAAATTACAATAAAATACCCTTTTCTAATTAAATCAATAACTTTAAATCTATAACTCCAAATTTGACAAATAATATGTCTAAATCGATCAGCGCGACGAGCCCGTTCTACCTATGCATTCCTTGTTCTGAATTGAAGCATGCATCATGGCATATTTAAAAATCAGAACTGTTTATGGCAATAAAACTTGGTTAAATAATTAATAAAATGCTTTATTCTTCTACCACACCTCACCCTTGCCATGCTACTTTAATGCCATGTAAATGGTGCATCATTCATCATGGCATGCTTGTTTTCTTGTCGCATTTTAATTCATATGCTTGTGCACCTTATTTATGTTGGCCCTTGTTTGTTTGGCTCTTCTTCGAATAGACGCCCAGCAGGAGAATTATCAGGAATCACAGGAGTACTACCCAGATCCATCTCTCGCTTCAACTGAGCTGCCAGGAAAGCACTACCACATGCTTGCATACATATAGTACCTATTGCCTCTATCTTATTCTTGCATCATTGAGTTGCGATTGCATTAAATTGAATCCCAAGTACTGCATATCCTTTACTTTTAAACCCCACTGAAGCTTGTTCCTCCATCCCATGAGCCATTACTACAGGAGTTGTTTGAGCCATGCGGGTCGTAGAACAGCATGTGTAGGGTATGTGAGGTCTGATGGATAAGGAGGTACCTAAACAACTTAATCTGAGTAGTAATGGGATAACTAATGAAAGAGGCACCAGTGAGCGATATCTGCTATTTGGTTCTTCATGCTCACTTGTGTCCCATAGGACCCCGAGTACTTGATTCCTGTTCCTTGACTATTCGCACTATCCACATCTGGGAGGCCTTATGGACCCCCTGAGCTAGAGCTTGATTCATTCTTATTTCTTGGGGCCACAATTAGTTTGGGGCTTTATTTCTATCCTGTACTTATGCCATGTTACTGCTTTATTTAAGATTGTGCGAGGAGCACCTGTACTGTTTTGGATCGCGCCACGTTTTCGCGGTATCGACAAGCCCAGTCATATTTTCGGGTTCCCAGTCGTTGACAGCCGTCGTCGCAAACCCTGGGTCCGTTCCGGAGCCGACCAACTTCGTTGCGGGTAGCTTATTGGGGTGGCCCCCTGAAATATTTCTGAATCCTGTGATCGCTTTGTCGTGAATGCCTCGTTGGGTTTTGAGTTGGTTTTTCCGAGGATGATCGAGTGTGTGTTGCTATTCGTGCACCCCTGCAGGGTAAATCTTTCTGAAAGCCGTGTCCACGGTTATGGACGACTTGGGGCACAGTTTCTCGATCATACACAAGTCTGACTAAAGTACCGCTTTTAAATTGACTAAGTGCCTGACTAGTAAATAGTGCAATACTCAGGGATTGGTTAATAAAACTGCCAACGGATGGGGTTGTTCGTCCGCTTCCTCGTTGGTAAGCGAGGAGGAGGATGGATCTGTTAATTATACTGTTATAACTGTTATTCATAATTCACGGACATCCGTCTATCATTGGTTAGGCGGATGGTTAGCGAGTATCTATAGACTTGTTAGTTATTATCTTTTGCTGCAATTGCGTCACCCCAGGTTGTGTCCCCTTTAGAGGCATAAAGACTTGCTGAGTACCCCTAGGGTCTCACACGATAAATTGTTTGATTCAGATGAACAGGTGTACCCGCAAGATGGATACTAGGTGGAGGAGACAGATGATGTTGGCAACGATCACTCGGTGTAGAGATTCCGGGAACGGGGATCCGTGAGATCTGTGGGCGGGATGTGTTTATTTATGTGGCATCTTATGCCGATTTTCTTCTTATCCATACTCGGATCTTGTTTTCCGCTTCCGCCTGATACTCTGATGTTTGATGTATGAGGAGCTATCCTAAAATATTATCTCTATCTAGGATATTTGAATCTTGCCGTATGGCGTTGTAATATTTCTATTTCTTTTGGATGGAGTGGCTCTGAGAACTGTTGTATGTCGCTTGCATACATACTCACTTGTGTATGTAGTTGATCCCTTCGCCTGCCGATTACGCCGCTCGTTCTTGTCCTGATGTTCTGAAAGTGGTTAGGACGGCCGAAAGGTCTACCGTGAGTGGCTCTGGGCCCCACCGTACTATTTTAACCACTTTCGCTCATCCAGGCATGTAACTAAGAGCGTACTTCACCGAGGTAGTTACATTGGTGAAGCCAAGTGCTTTGAATCTTCTCTTCTGTTCTCTTCCTTTTCCATTGCCCTCACCTGGGCCCGAATATCCGTCTAAACTCCATTAGCCAGCCGGAACTACATGATTCTACTGGGGGCATGCAAGCACACCCAGTGGGTGTAGCCCCCGAGATTCGGAGCGCTAGGTGAAGGCAAGGACTTTGAATCTTCCTTGCTTTTGATAGCCGACTCGGTGTAGTCATGTAAAATAGACAAATAGATGTATTTGTTTAATATATTAGTCGGCTGGTATGGGCATTTTTAACCGGGTAATGGCTTCGGTTTTTCCAAAAACTAGCTTGTGCTTCTCTGGACACTTTGTCACTTTCTCGTGCGCTTTGTTGTTTACGCTGTGTCCTTCCAGGCAGCCGGGTTGCGGTCTAGAGGCCGGAATCGAAGGGGGAGCTGACAATACAGTGTGCACGGTACGGGAGGCTTAATAGCCGGAAAAATTCAAATTATGCACAAGGCCGGAACATCCAATCTATCGTATATTTTTGCCATTTTTCATGTGGGATGCCTCGGGCTTTTACTCTTGCTAGACGGACAATCGGGTTGCGGTCTATAGATGAGACAAAGAGTGGTCCTCTAACACCGTTGCACACTAATCAGTCAGTTTATAGAATTAGCAGTTTGGGCCAACCAACGAGCCCCCGGGTAGGGGTTGCCGAAGCTGGAAAACTGAATTGAAGAAGAATGATATGAAATTTTTTGGCAAGGAGCCCCTGAATATCTCTCGGGTTCCACACTTTTCATTCATCCATAGGGTTCGTGAGATACATACACTATCAGACGACTAGGTGTAAAATGGATGGAGGACCGCCGCGTTCCAGGGGCGCTCTGTCTCCTCGTCCAACTTGTCCATCTTTTCTTGCGCAGCTGCTGCGCGTCAATGAGGTAGTTGGAGTTGTTACGTAGTGCCCAGCTAATGATGAAGGGGCCCTCCCAAGGTGGTGACAGCTTGTGCATTCCCTTCGTGTCTTGCACCAGTCGGAGAACCAGATCGTCCTCACAGAACGCGATGGGTCGGATCCGACTCGAATGGTAGCGGCGCAGGCTTTGATGGTACTACACCGATATGGACAACACCAGCTCGTGAGCCTCCTCGAGGAGATCCACGTTGTCCTCTGGTGCCTCTTGGTTGGCCTTCTTGTCATAGAGGAGGTTGCGGGGTGAGTCGAACTCGATGTCCGCGGAGAGGACAGCCTCCGAGCCATAGACAAGGAAGGATG
The DNA here is from genome assembly GCA_910589775.1 of Avena eriantha. NCBI lineage: Eukaryota > Viridiplantae > Streptophyta > Magnoliopsida > Poales > Poaceae > Avena > Avena eriantha. The sequence goes on along the minus strand of OU342740.1, from coordinate 183,718,012 downwards.
GGGTGAAACTGGTTGACCGATTCAGGGTGGTGCATAGGCTCCATAGCACAGCCAGAAGTTCCTTGATCCAGCAACTAGGAGACCGCTCCAAAGGCTCGATGAGTCTTCATGTCGGCTAGCACTAGGTCGTTTGACCTTTCAACTTGCCCGTTGGACTGTGGGTGCGCGACGGATGCGAGGTCCTATCAGATCAACTTGTTGCTGCAGAACCGGACGAAGGACCCCTTGGTGAAGTTCAGGTTGTTGTCCATGATGATACTGTTGGGGTAGCTAAAATGGTTGATGATGTCCGTGAAGAAGGTGACGACTGTCGCCCCGTCCAACTTCCGGATAGGCTTTGCCTCTTTCCATTTGGTGAACTTGTCCACCGCCACCAGCAGATGGGTCATGCCCGCGGGATTGTTCGTTTGTGGTACCAAACTTCGTGGGTGAGTGCACCGCGGTACCCGAGTTGTCATCAATCGCACGGAGGGGCCGTAGTAGAATCGCCAATTGTCCAGAAGGGCCAAATGGGGGTGAATACAAATATAACGGCCAAATGGTCGTTTGAACCAGACGAAAAACAGTTGAACTCAAATACCGCCGTTAGGTCAACTCTTCTTGGCCCGCCATGCCAGTATTCCCTGTTATCTTTTGCGGTCGTGGACTAGCTTACCCCTGCATGGACCAGATCTATGTCTTTGCTCTGCTCTGGTCTTCTCCCCTGCTCCCCTCCCCATAACATTTGCTTATCTCCGGTTTCTCGTCTCAGTTCGGAGCTCGCACTTGCTCTAATTTGCGTCCCCGCCATGTCCGGTCAACCTCCCACACCTCTAATCGAAGCTCGCAGTCGTCGGCATCGCATCGTCCGCCGTATTGGAGCTTCGCGTCCCCGGACTAATATCTCGCCTCTGGCTAGTCCTTCTCACACGGCGGAGCCTGTCCTATAGGGCGATCCAGGCTGACGACCGGTCTCGGGAAGTTGCGTGCTGCCGTGCACCCCAAGCATGGTAGCCCTGGCACAGCAGTTCGACGACCACGCTCTCATGACCACCGCGATGGGCGTCCGTCCCGCCGTGTCACCGGCAGAGTTGCTGTCGGCTTTCAGGTCTCATTTTGGGATCAGACGAAATGAGGTCAAGATTGAGGTATGCGTGCTGCCATTTGATTTTTTTGTCCGGTTCAAGCACAGCTCAAACACCGAGCGTGTTCTGCATTCTTCCCATTCTTTCAAGTGCTGCGGGGAGAAGATGAGCTTCATGCGTTGGCATCACGCATGTGGGTGGGACGATCGCTTGGGGCAGCTCCATTTTTCCTCCAAACTTGGCTTTGACGGCCTCCCATTGGATGCTTGGGAGTAAGAGGCCCTCAGAAGGTCATCAGTAGCCTTGGCGGCGAGCTGGTGGAAATCGTGCCACCGAGCGACAGATGCGTCATCGAGGTAAAGGCGTGGCTAAAAGATCTTGACGCTGTTCCTAAGATGTACGAGGTGCAGATTCCAAGCAGGGCAGGGCGACAGCTTTGCTAGAAGCACCCGGTCATCATCCACCCGGAGGAAGTTCTAGAATCGGTACATGGCATTCAGGGCCCTGAAGAGGCTACCAGAAAGCGTCCTCGTCACCTACAGTGTTGGCCTGGAAGGATCGATGGCACAGGACCACCACTGTTTCGCGAAAGCGCACACATTTTCGGTGGGGGAACTGGGCTTGGATGAGTTGGTGGTTCTGAATTCCCTTGAGTGAAGGCAGAGCTCTAGTGAATTGCCGTGGTATGTGTGGCTAATGAATTTGTAGCTTGGAGAGCGTAGCAGGAAGTTAGCATCGACTAAAAATGTGTAATAGTTTGAATCGATGTAGTACGTGTGTGTAATAGTTCGAAGTAGTATGTGTGTGTAATAGTTTGAATTGATGTAGTATGTGTGGGTAATGAATTTGATGTAGCGCGTGTGTGTGTAATAGTTTGAATCAATGTAGTTGAACACCGTGCTTTATAATTTCTGTGAATAACCAAGGACAACCTCATGAAAAGAGGGTGGTCTGGCAATGAGCAATGTCAAATCTGTGGATGCCAGGAAAATGTAGTCCATCTCCTCTTCAAATGCAAGGTAGCTATATTTGTAACACGTTGAACTCCAGAACCATTTTGCAGATAACACAAGATAAAGGAAAAATGGTTTACAACACAGACAGCAGACGCAAAATCTGTAGTCTAGGATAAAAAAAATGCCAGTTAACTGGATTTAACCCCGACTAGTAATTGAAGGAATAGATATTTGATAGTATTTACTTACAATAGTAGTACTTCCATACAAAGTAGTCTTATACCTGCACAAAAGTGGGCTAAACTTCCTACTAGTTTATAGAACGATTTGTCAGCATTTCATCTACAAAAGCCATTCTTCAGTCTGAAGTTAACTATTCTACACTGAAGAAACTACAGATCTCCACCAGAAAAGTTGGCTGGCCAATTGCCTTGAGAGGACATAAGTTCTTTGATCATTTAACCCAAACTGATCTATTGCCTTCCCGCCAAACTACAAGAAATCTGCATCATTCATGCACGAGCGATTTGCGTGTGCCAGTCCTGGTTCAGTTGGACCATCCGAGACGCTTGTTCGCCGCCATAGTACGGCCTTCGACAGTGCGTAGGATGGAGCGTCTTTTCCACAGACAGCATGCTCCCAGTCTCCCCCACTGAGGTAAGGTAGCCCGCGCCGAAGCGTGACGCGAGAGTTCGTAGACCTTGGCGCTGCCCTGTTCGAGGGTGCGTACTATCGGCGGCATGCTCTCGTGAACGATTTGATACGTACCTTGTTCCCACTGCCTAGAGCATGCCGTAATGCCGCAGCGTGATTTCTCCACATCGCTCTCTTGGCCCTGCTTGCCGCATCTGGTGCCGACGACGCCGCCATCACGATCGATTCAGTAGATACAGAGGAAATCTTCCGCCTGGGAGAGCAATGGGAGACCGGGGTTGAAGCAGAGCTTCATGGCCTGCCTTAGAGGGGCTAAATACCCCAGTTTTGGCGGCTGTCATGGTGGCTGCGGCGGCGGCGGCTACGTAGGCGGGGACATGTTTCCCTAGGTGGTGCGGTGCAGAGGAGCTGCGTACGCTGAACTATGGCTGGTCGGAGAAGGGGATTGAAAGACTGACAGTAGGTTTGGACTACGGGCACACGTGAAAATAACCATCTCCAATTTCCTTAGAGGGTAATAATTCGACACTCGTTGCATTAACCGCTCAATTTTTATTTCCCTTCTCAGCATAAGAGTACGAACATATTAAAAAGATCGGTCATGGCTATCCACCTCATCAGGCAATGTACCAGGACAGGTAGGAAGCCGGGTTTCATTTTAGAAATGTTGACGACTATGCCCTTATGTTTATACTATGACACCATGTACCGTCGATTGTAGCAACACCATGTGGCGTGGCATGTTTTCTTTTTTTAAAGGGCATCAAAAACAGGGGACACCGACGTGGCATGTTTTCTGACAGGCGGGCCTACCTCCTCCACCTTTGATGAGATTGCGCATCCTAGGTTCGAGGGCTGGTGCCGCCCACCAACACATTATTGTGCAATTTTTCATGTAGAACCTGAATTCTGGTGCTGAGCTGATGCCCGCTGCCGACTACGGCTGTCGAACATAGAGAATTCTGAAAGAAGCTACTAAAAATAAATACTTTGAATTCGGAAAGTACTAAAATTAAATACATTACAATTTTGTCTGAAAGGTAATACGCATACTGCTGATCGAAATAATATAAATACAGTACAAACTTCTATTTTGAAAAATAGATCTGAAAATGCTAGCAAATAACCTAGGATGAATATAGGATTCATTCTCCCCTATATATTTCATCGTCGTCGGCTCCCGCGTGCTGCAACACATGTTCAATGAACTCTCTCTGTCTGCAATGTGCTGCCAGTATCTCGTCCAGAGGGTAAGGCCTCGGTGTATGTTCCAGACTTAAGCCATGCATTACCATTGTTGGTTCCTCTTCCCAGGCTTGAACCTCATGATCGTACAGTCTGATATAATTCATGTAGTATATGCAACTGGGTTTGACTGTTGGGTGTAAACTAGTGTCAATGGAGATGTTTTGTGTGCCTGAAGGCATGCTGGAAGGGGTTCCTAGACGGCTGCAGGCCATACTTGGCAATAGGCGCAACTTCTTTAACAAGGAAGATCAGGGGACATGTTGCTTCTGCTTTTGCTTTGGACGCGCATAATTGGCTTCTACACGTAGCTTATGTTGTTCTTGAGGGTGAATCAAATGAAAGCTAGACATGGTTCATGCAGAGACTACGGGAAGTAATTGGTCACCCTGAAGGCTTGGTGATACACGCCGGTGCATGCGAGGGTCTTGAGAATGCTGTTGATGTTGTGTTTCCTAGGGTTGAGCATAGGGAATGCATGCTGCACCTCGCTACTAACTTCATGAAGAAGTTCAAAGGAAAGATCTTTGAAGAGGACTTGTGGCGATCAGCATACACATACACCCCAAGCACGCATGCTACTTACTTGCAGAACATGTATGTAGTGCCAAAGGTGAAAAAATACCTTGAAGAACATCACACCAAGCTATGGGCTAGAAGTTAGTATGGTGAGTTAAGCAAGGTGGATTTTATTTGCAATAATTTGGCAAAGAGTTTCAATGATAAGATTTCGGGCATGAAGACACTTGGAATTGTTATTTTGTTGGATGCAATAAGACAGTGCATAATGGTGAAGATAGATTTAAAGAAAAGAATTTGTGCAAGAAATTGTTTAGGCCATAAAATTGTTGGAGATATGCCCAAGAGGCAATAATAAAGTAGTTATTATTATATCTTTATGTTTATGATAAATGTTTACATCCCATGCTATAATTGTATTATTAGGAAACGCTAATACATGTGTGTTTCGTAAACATAAAAGAGTCCCTACTAAGCCTCTTGTTTGAACTAGCTTGGTGATTGATTGATGATCATGGTTTCCTGATCATGGACATAAGGATGTGGTTAATAACAAGGTTATATCATTAGGAGAATGATGTGATGGACACACACCCATAGTAAGCGTAGCATAAGATCAAGTCATTAAGTTCATATTGCTGTAAGCTTTTAAATGCATAGTAACCTAATCCTTCGACCATGAGGTTGTGTTAATCACCATCACCGGATGGATACTTTGATGACATCAAACGCCGCTTCGTAACTGGGTGGTTATAAAAGTGTCATTGGGTATTCTGAAAGTATGTGTTGAAGTGCATGGACCAAGATTGGGATTTGTCCATCCATATGACGGATAGATATCCTCTGGGCCCTCTCGGTGGAATGTCATCTAGTTAGCTTGCAAGCATGTGACTAGGTCACAAGGGATGGCATATCACGGAACGAGTAAAGAGTACTTATCAGTAACGAGGTAGAACTAGGTATGGAGATACCGACGATCAAACCTCGGATAAGTATAGTATCACGAGACAAAGGGAATTGGTTTCGTATGTAAATGGTTCAATCGATCACGAAGTCATCGTTGAGTATGTGGGAGCCATTATGGATCTCCAGGTCTCGCTGATGGTTATTGATAGGAGATGTGTCTCTATCATGTCTACATATTCACGAACCGTAGGGTGACACACTTAAGGTTCGAAGTTGTTTTAAGTAGATATGAATGTGCGTTGGAGACCGAATGTTGTTCGGAGTCTCGGAATTGATCCGGGACATCACGAGGAGATCCGGAATGGTCCGGAGAATAAGATTCATATATTGGGGATCATTTTCTAAGTTAGGAAATGTTCCGGAGTATTTGTATGGACATTCTAGAAGGTTTCAGAATGTTCTGGAAGGTTCTAGAGGATTTCTTGGAGTTTGCTTGAAAACCAAGAAAGGATCAAAGGAGTCCTGGTGGGGCAAGACACGGATTCGTGGGGGAGGAGGACTCCTCCCCCCTTCCCACCGCCGGCCATAGGAGGGGAGTCCTACTAGGACTCCCCCTCCCCAGGCGCGCCTCCCTCCTTTAAATAGAAGGGAGGGGGCGCCCCCTCCTAGCCTGCTCCCATAACTCCCAATCTCTGCCACCTCTCTCCTCCACCTTTCTTCTGCACAGGCATAGGCGAAGCCCTACAGAATTCTCTACTCCACCACCACCACCACGCCGTCGTGCTGCTGGGATTCTGTGGAGAAGATCTACTACCTCCGCTGCTCGCTGGAACAGGGAGAGGAAGGTCTTCTTCGACTCCGCACGTGTGACCGACTGCGGAAGCGCTGCCGAAACGCGGCGCCGGAAGGATCATGAACTTGACCGACTGCGGGAGCGCTGGTGGAACGCGATGCCGGAAGGATCGTCCACTCGATCTTGAGATCGGCAAGTGATCGACTACATCAACCACGAGATCTAATCTCGTTAACGCTTTCGGATCTACGAGGGTTAGTTCCTTTCTATCTCGTTGCTCATGTCTAATAGATTAGATCTTGGCTTTTATCTAGATTAGATCTAGGTTTTGTTCGTTCTTGCGGTAGAATTTTTTTGTTTTCCATGCTACGAACCCATCAAAAATAGTTCCAAAGGTGGTTATGTTACTCAATGCAAGAACCAGGGCAATGAGAACGATAAAGATGAGGATGGTCAGAAGTTGCAGAACATTGGTTGAGGTTTATGCAGAATACAAGCGTGGAAGTGAACGGAGGTACACTGTAGACATTGGAAACAAGACTTGTTCATGCAGGTAGTGGCAGATTACTGGTCTGCCATGTCACCCTGCCATTTACTTCATCTTAAAGCTTAGAGGTTGTAACATCCCAAAACTTAATCCATAGTTAATCAAGATCAAATCTACCCAATTTGGGGTTAACCAAAACTTTTTCTATTTAAAATATTTAAGCATTCATATGTGTGTGCAATTAAATTAGGAGTTGTTTTGAATTGCCATGTTTGAGTGATCCATTGGTTGTAAAATGATTCTAAGGTGAATTACACATCATCTAGATCATTCCCAGACAAATCCCAAAGAAAAAGAAATCAAAAAGAATAAAATAAGGAAATGGTCATTTGTGCCATTTTAACTAACTAGGACACTTTGGGTGTTCCTAGGACTCAAATGCCAACAGAGACAATTGTGGTTCTTTGCACCCCTTGCTAGTACAAGTAGTGATGTGCCAAGGCCCACTTTGTGATCTCCCAAAAACATTCAAACTCTAATTTTAAATGACATTTGAAAATTGAATCTAGTGTATGTATCAAGATCACACTAATTCAAAAACCACTCAAATGAACTCCATTTCAAAATCCCAAGAAAACCTAGATCCTCAAGCATAAGTTACACCACTCCACCAAAAATCTTTCAAAATTCAAAACTTTCTCTCATGCGGCCATTTGATCGAACAGGTGGCAGGCAGAGAATTTTTGGCCTAACTAACAATGTTTTGGAGCAAATCTTGTCGAGCCAACTGGTGTGCATTGATGATCTTGGTCTCCCCCAGGCCCAACCAGACCAAAACCACCCCTATCCCTAGCCCCTGGCGCCAGTGCCATGCCGCCCCGACGCCATGATCGTCGGCTGATCGTGCTCGAGCCGCAGCAGACCACCAGCCCTTCTCCGCCGCTCCAGTAAGCAAGGCACCACCCCACCGTCGCCCATGGTCCACCCCACAGCCGAAGATAGCCACTGGACCACCCCAGAGCCTCGCCTCCCTTTCTCTCTGCGTGCAGCTAGAGCGCGCCAGAGCGCGATCGCCGCCAGCTCACCATAGACCATGCCTCGACACCAAATCGCGTGCGCCGCTCTACCTTGAACCCAGAAACCCGCCAGACACGGCCGTGCACCGCCGCGTGACCCACAGCCGCCGGGAGCAGCATCGAGCACCGCCTCTGTCCCTCGGAGCGCGGGGAGCCCCCGACCGATAACCACCGCCCCTAGCCAAGACATTGCGATGTAGCTAACCGCCAACAGACCGCCCACCATCCGCCTACCTCGCCCACGCCGGTAGCCCCCTGTATCACCGTCACCGATGAGCCGCGCCCATGCCTCACTACCTCACCGTCGAGCCTATATAAGGAGGCCTCCCCCGCACCATCTCTTCACACCATTCTAGTCCCCTCTCTCACCGGAGCCACTCGAGCAGCACATCGTCAGAATTCCGCCGGAGGTAGCCGCTGCAGAGGAGGAGAAGTGGACGTCGATTTCGTCCACCTCAGCCCCTGCCGCGACTTAGCCTGAGCTCGCCGTCACCGTCTAGTTCGTCTGCCAGCCTCGCCGCACTAGCTGGAGCCCTGGTATGTCCCCAGTAGAGCCCTACCGACCGCTTAGGGTTCGGTCTCGCCAACGACGAGTCCGTCATGGACGACGACCATGGACCGTCGATTTGTGTTCTAATTGTATGGTCCTAATCGCCCCATACCGCTTCGGGTTTTATGTGCCACTGATAGGTGGACCCCCTGGTCAGTCGCCCTATGTGCCGCTGAGCGTTACTGGGCCGATCCATTTAGTTTCCCGCGCTGACCTAGTTAATTCAAATTAGGTTTTCCTATTTAGAATTAAAATCGATTCAGTCCCTTAGTTCAATGATCAATTCAAAGAGTTTTACAAATCCAAAAGGAGTGATTCCAATTTTGTTGGAAAGGTAATAAAAATATGTATCCAAGCCCATTGGAGTTAAATCATTTAGAGTTAGAGATATATCCTAGTAAAAATAATAAGATAGAACCATTTGCACATTCAAACATTTTTATAAAATCAACCATAATAGCTTTTGAGTTGATTCCAACTGTCAAAAATCACATTTGACCATACCTATCTGAATATGTAATAATATTAAGGTTTACATGCAGTGACTTTGGACTAGTACCAAAATAATGCTAAATAGGCATTTCTAGTCACTTTAAATCATTAATTATTAAACTTAAACTTATTAAAACATGATCCAACTTTTAAATCACATTCCCATATGTTAGAATATGTGGTGATGACATTTGTCCACATTTCTAGTCCACATAAATTGGAGAATATTAAATCTTAGTTAATTTCAATGAGTAGAAATTACTTTTCTCAAATAAAAAGTAGGAAGCTAGTTAATTAAACCTTGTGATACTTGTGATGATAATAGATCATCAAGTGTGTGCCTTAGTGTGCTAAGTAGACTAGTTAAGCTTTGTTTGGTGATTGTGTATCCCGTATGTATTTATATACGATAGTACCGACCAAGCTTTCAAGGAGGAGAAGTTCTACCAAGAGGAGGAGGAAGAAAACTTCAACCACTACACTACACAAGGCAAGGCATCATTAACAATGCAAGCTAGACCTTGCAAACTAGATAACCTAAGTAAATGCATTAGGCATGCTTTGGTTATACCCTTTGACTTATACCAACTCTAAATTTTATTTACAAGCTTTACTTTCTTTACTTTACCAAAATCCTTTACTTGTTTGAAGGTAGCATAAAAAGTATAAAACTTGACCTATGTAGCTAAACTTAGATGTCATTATATGGCATGAGATTGACAGTAGCATCCCACGTTAGTGAACACTCTTAACTTAGTAGTTTAGGGCTAAACTAAAATTTGAGTCACTTTAGATGGGAGTACTTGGTGAAAATGACTTGTGAAAACCTTGGAATGATGAGTCATTATATTGAGATGTTTTGACATGTGTTGAGAAACACCAATGGTTTATGATGATGAAAATGTTGAGGCATGAGCCTTAGCCCTTTTACAAAACTGATGGTTGGGTTCGGATGCGATACCATTCCAATTTTACCGTACAACCACAATACCTAAATTGGGTAAGGCTTAGCCGGAAGTTTATATGCATTAGTATTAGTTCCCTCGCGGGTGAGGTTTGAGCTGAGGCTACCTCTCAATGTTTTCCACCTATGCAGTGCCCAAGATGACAGATGGTTGGGAGGCCATGCTCATAGGAGAGGTCCTTATACTAGGGTGTGTAAAGGAAAGGTTATGTTTGATTATCTGCATACTAAGTATGATGATTGAGGGTTATCCCTGACAGATGTATCAAATCTTGTGGTGAAAGTGTACCACCTCTATAGAGTGTCAAACTATTCGAATAGCTGCGTCCACGGTTATGGACAGTTGGAGTGGCCATACTGTTCCGTTGTCAGATGTTTTCAAAATGACTTATGAAATGAATGATGAATCTTGACTTGACCACAACAAGGTCATGACTATGACACTAGCTTCCCAACTTAAGTGATTCTAGAACTTTATTTTATCTTTCTTTGTTTCTGAACTCAGCTTAGGTTTCAAACTTAACTTTACAAATAAACTTAGAGTTAGTAGTCCTACTAGAACTACCTTACTTGTTAGTGATAGTTTGCAAGTACTTAAAGGGTACTCATGGCTTTTGTCCCTGGCTATTCCTATGGCCAGACTATGAAGGAGACTACCAAGATGAAGGACAACAGGACGGCTATGATAACTAGGACTATCTTCCATCGTCAGCATTGCCTGTGACCCTGAAGATGGACCCCACCTCTACGCTTATTATTTTATTCCACTGCTTGTTGTATTAAGACTGGATCATGAGATCCTTTATCCGTGTAAGACCTTATTATGGTTTGTAATGGATGATGTATTGTGATATCCATCTGTTATGTCTCACAAAAATGGTAATCCTAGGATTGCGATGTATGGCATAATAGGAATCTAGGATTAAAAATCCGGGTGTTGACAAGTTGGTATCAGAGCCATCCTGACCATAGGAGACCCTAGTTAGAATGGACATCCGAACAAAAACTTAGCTTCAAAAACCAAAGTGACTATTTATGAAAACTATTTCCCATCTTACCCTTGGGAATTCTTTCTCTCAAAAAAATTCATGTTCCTCCAAATTCTTACATTACTACATAAAATTTTGACACACTTGATCACTTCACTAACTTTCTCATCCTTAATTCTTATAGATGGAGACTCAGTTCAGCAAGTTCTACCAGTTGGGAAACGGAGGCCAGCTGATCTTCGAGAGGGATCTTGATGCACTATCGGAGTACTTGGGATGCCCACATCCATAATTCCTTGGAGCTCAACTTCCTGGACCCTCAGGAGGAGACTTACAATGGATAGTCACCGCTGATCTTCGAGGCAAGATAGAAGCACCAACGTCCGGGAGAATCCAGTTCTCCGTGAGATAGAACAACTGGCTAGATGGGTTAGCCAGGGCAATGCATGAAGCTCTCGCATGTCTGTGTGCCCTGAGTGTCAACCAAATCCAAGGAACCCGCTTTGCTCACTATGCAAGGCGTGACTTCATGGGAATGCCAATGGAGATGCCAACTCACTCGGAGTTGAAGTGTCAAGTAGAGAACCTTGACTTCCTGATGTATTACCAACAGAAGGAATTGGACAATGCTAGGGAGTTCGCCAACCACAACCTTGCCATTGCCGCGCAGAAGGCCCAGACTTTCTCACTGCTTGTCAAGGATCATCAGTATCTTCACCGCCATCGTGCAAAGAAGGATCGCACCATCGACCGTCTTCGCAATAAGGTGGCCGACCTCGAGAAGACCATCAAGGAGCAAGAAGCTTAGCTTGCAGCAAAGGAAGAAGAAGAGGAAGGTGAAGACATCCAGGGAGATATGGACTCTTATCTCAGCAATGATGATGACTTTCTGGAGGAGGATGCCATGGACTTCGACACCGACGATGATGACTCTAACTTCATTGATGATGAGTAGATGCAATAGAGAACTATCGTAGAGTGAGGAGTATCGGTCCCATTGTATCATAGCTTGCAGAATGGTTCTTAAAACCATCCGTTTTCCTTTGGTGTTGTAGTGTGTGTGTGTTTGTATCGTGTGTTTCCTTGAAGGAATGAAAAGAATTTACTTGCAAAAACCTGAGTCAAACTCAAAGTTTTAGCTTTGAAATCAAAACCATGAACCATAGAACTTTCACTCTTACCCCTTTATCTACCTCAATCTTCAGATGACTCGTGGAAATCAAGGAGGGAGCAGCTCATCGCAGGACCCGATGCTACAGATTATGCAGATGCTAGTTGCAGACCGTGAAGTAAGCAAGGCAGAGCGCCAAGCCAACCTAACAAATCTACAGCAGATAGCTCAAATGGCCCAAAACAACCAAGGGCATGGAAATCAGGATCATCAAGGATCCAAGCTAAAAAACTTCCAGAATACCAATCCCCCAACCTTTAGCACTTCAGAGAACCCCCTAGATACTGATGACTGGTTGTAGACAATGGAGAACAATTTAGAAGTAGCTAGAGTTGATGACAACGAGAAAGTTCTCTTTGCCACCCACTATTTGGCAGGAGATGCAAGAGCCTGGTGGAACAACACCCGCACAATGAACCATGGTCAAGTGATGACATGGGAAGCCTTCAAAATCAAGTTCAGCCGCACCCACGTGTCGCAGGGACTAGTCACCAGAATGAGGGATGAATTCAGAGAATTGAAACAAGGCAAAATGACTGTAGTAGAGTATCGTGACAGATTCTTATCCCTAGCCAGGTATGCACCTGATGAGATCAATACGGAGGCCAAGAAGGAGAGATTCCTGAACGGACTACATGGTGAGATGTAGACTGTCCTAGTCAACATCCGCTTCGAGGATCTCGAAGAGCTAGTCGACTCTGTCATTCAGATGGAAGGGAAGATCAACCAGGCAAACGACAACCACAAGCGTCGTATGATGCACCAAGCTAGATCCAACAGTCACCAGACGTACCATCCTAACCCTTCTGCGGGATATGCACCAAGAAACAACTGACCCCCAATGTCTCGCCCAAGCTACCACAACCGTAGCGGAGGCAATGTGAAGTCCAGAGGAAACAACAACAACCCCGGCAACACCAACAATTTCAACCATGCACCCCCCAAGAGCAACAACAACAACAACACTGCACCCAGAACTGGAAGCAATGTTGTGCCCGTGGCAGCAAAATACAAATCTCAGATCACTTGTTTCGAGTGTGGAGTGAAGGGTCACTACTCCAATGAGTGTCCCAAGAAGATTGTCGTCACTGCCAATGTGAATGCCCCAGCTCAACAGCAGCGTCATGTTCAACCCAGAAGAAGATTTGCCCCAGGGAACCCTCACAACCGCAACGGTCGTCTCTTCCACATGAACGCTGAAGAAGCCCAAGAAGCGCCAGATGTAGTGCTGGGTATGTTTTCTGTCAACTCAGTTTTAGCAAGAGTGTTGTTTGATTCTGGAGCATCGCACTCATTTTTCACCGAAGAATTTGCATGCACTAGTAAGATTCACCTAACCAATTTGAAGCATGTCATGATAGTTCAAATTCCCGGTTCAACTACAAAAGCTAGAAAAATTTGCAAAGCTGTGCCTATCAGAATACATGGGATAGATTTTTATGCCAATTTAATAGTACTTGGAACCAAAGGATTGGAAGTAGTACTAGGAATGGATTGGATGTCAAAGCATAAGGACTGATAGACTGTGCTAAGAAAGCCATCACCATGACCAGTAGCTCTGGAGTAACAGTAGAGCATGTATCTGAAACCTTACCTCGTCAATTCAAGTGCAACAAGAGTCTAGCCCTACCCACCATAGACCAAGTCAGAGTAGTCTGTGAATACACTAATGTATTCCTAGATGAATTGCCCGGTATGCCCCCGGATAGGGATATTGAGTTCATTATTGAACTAATCCACGGAACCGGACCCATAGCCCAGAGACCCTATAGCATGAACCCCTTAGAGTTAGTAGAGTTGAAGAAGCAATTGGATGCTATGTTAGCCACAGGCTTGATTCAACCAAGCGCATCGCCATGGAGATCACCAGTGTTATTCGTTGACAAGAAAGATGGAGGGAACCGGTTGTGCACCGATTACAGAAAGCTGAATGACGTCACCATCAAAAACAAGTACCCACTGCCAAAGATAGAGGATCTATTTGATCAGTTGATTGGTGCCCAAGTGTTCTCAAAGATTGATCTTAGGACTGGTTCTCACCAACTTAAGATTCGTGCAACGGATATTCCGAAGACCACCTTTACTACTCTTTATAGATTATACGAGTATACAGTCATGTCTTTTGGATTAACCAATGCCCCTGCTTATTTCATGAATCTCATGAATAAGATCTTTATAAATTTCCTAGATAAGTTTGTCGTTGTGTTTATCGACGATATCCTTATCTACTCCAAGTCAGAAGAAGAGCATGAGCAACATCTGAGAATCATCCTGGAAACCCTGAGAGAGCATCGGTTGTATGCCAAGTCCAGCAAATGTGAGTTTTGGCTGAAAGAAGTAGGATTCCTAGGACATATTGTGTCTGCCAGAGGAGTCTCTATTGATCCTGCCAAAATTAAAGATGTCGAAGAATGGGAAGCCCCAACCACTCAAACCTAAGTCCGTGCATTTCTCGGATTAGAGGGATATTACCGCAAGTTCGTAGAAGGATTTTCGAGCATCGCCAGACCCATGACCCAATTGTTGAAGAAGGACAAGAAGTTTGAATGGATCAACAAATGTGAAGCCAGTTTCCAAGAGCTCAAGAAGAGTGATTTCAGCCCCAATATTGATCATGCCAGATATCAAGAAGTTGTTTGATGTGTATTGTGATGCATCGAAGATTGGTCTCGGATGTGTATTGACGCAAGAAGGCAAAGTCATCGCGTATCTATCTCGACAAGTGAAGCAGCATGAGCAGAACTATCCGACCCGTGACCTTTAATTAGCAGCCGTAGTTTTGGCATTGAAGACATGGCGTCATTATCTTATGGAAAATCGCTGTGAGATTTACTTAGATCACAAGAGCTTGAAGTCTATTTTCACTAAGAAGGAGCTGAATATGAGGCAAAGGAGATAGATAGAGTTAATCAAGGATTATGACCTGGACATTCACTATCACCCCGGCAAAGCCAAGGTGGTAGAAGATGCTCTTAGCAGATTGCCATGTATGCTAAACACCATGATCAAGGAGAAGCAACCAAGTTTGCATGAGGAGTTGGAGCAGTTTAGAACGGAGCTTGTTAGCAAAGGATTTTTAGCTAGCATTGAACTTCAACCCACTTTGATTAGCCAAATCAAGGAAGCCTAGAAGGGAAATGAAAGTATCGATGGAATCAAACATCGTATGGGCATAGGAAAGGTACCTGGATTCACTGAAGACGAAGAAGGAGTTTTGTGGTACAAAGGACGTATCTGTGTGCCCACAGATTCGGAACTGAAGCAATTTATCATGCAAGAAGCTCATGATACTCTTTATTCTATCCACCCCGGAGGAACGAAGATGTATCAAGATTTGAAAGAGCAATTTTGGTGGCACAAGATGAAGAGAGAAATCGGAAGCTACATCGCCAAGTGTGACATCTGTCAAAGAGTCAAAGCAAAACATCAGAGACCCACATGATTGGAGATTCCTAAATGGAAATGGGATCCCGTCGGAATGGACTTTATCACGGGCTTGCCTACTTCTAGTAGGGGAAATGACTCAATCTGGGTCATCGTTGATAGACTATCTAAGGTAGCTCACTTTATACCCGTCAAGACTACCTACCAGAGTTCGAAGCCAATAGAGTTGTACATTGCTAGAATTGTTAGTCTGCATGGAACCCCCAAGACCATAGTATCAGATCGAGGAACCCAATTTACCTTGAGATTTTGGCAGAAAGTCCAAGAAGGATTGGGAACCAAATTGAACTTCAGCACAGCTTATCACCCACAAACTGATGGACAGACTGAAAGAGTCAACCAAATCCTAGAGGATATGTTGAGAGATTGTGTGTTAAAGAATGGATCAAAATGGGAAGACTGCCTACGTTTCGCAGAATTCTCATACAACAACAGTTATCAAGCTAGTTTGCAAATGGCCCCATTTGAGTTCCTATACGGAAGAAAGTGTCGTACCCCTTTGAATTGGTCGCAAGTAGGAGAGAGTCTGATTTTTGCACCCAACATTCTCCGAGAAGCCGAAGAAAAGGTTCACAAAGTCCGTGAGCACCTTAAGACCACCCAATCCAGACATAAGAGTTATGCTGACAAGAGAAGGAGAGACCTGACTTTCAATGTCGAAGATTTCGTGTATCTCAAGGTTTCACCATTGAAGGGAACCCAACGTTTTAGTTTGAAAGGACAGTTAACCCCTAGATATATTGGACACTTCCAGATGCTAAACTGCCGAGGAGAAGTATCGTATCAACTAGAACTGCCAAAAGAGATGTCAGCCATCGACAATGTGTTCCATATCTCGTTAATTCGCAAATGCCATCGGCCATCCACAATGTTTTCAAGAACATCTATCACCGAGCTGTTGATATCAACAAGGATCTGACGTATCATGAAGGGCCCATCTGTATCTTGGAGGAAGCTTACAGAACCACTAGGACGAGGAGTATCAAATTTCTCAAGATTCAATGGAGCAACCATACTAAAGAAGAAGCCACTTGGGAGCGGGAAGATTACATTAGGACAAAGTTCCCCGATCTCTTTAGTTCCTAGTTTTCTTTCTTAAAATCTCGGGACGAGATTTTGTTTAAGGGGGGAAGGTTTGTAATATCCCAAAACTTAATCCATAGTTAATCAAGGTCAAACCTACCCAATTTGGGGTTAACAAAAACTTTTTCTATTTAAAATATTTAAGCATTCATATGTGTGTGCATTTAAATTAGGAGTTGTTTTGAATTTCCATGTTTGAGTGATCCATTGGTTGTAAAATGATTCTAAGGTGAATTACACATCATCTAGATCATTCCCAAACAAATCCCAAAGAAAAAGAAATCAAAAAGAATAAAATAAGGAAATGGTCATTTGTGCCATTTTAACTAACTAGGACACTTTGGGTGTTCCTAGGACTCAAATGCCAACAGAGACAATTGTTGTTCTTTGCACCCCTTCCTAGTACTAGTAGTGATGTGCCAAGGCCCACTTTGTGATCTCCCAAAAACATTCAAACTCTAATTTTAAATGACATTTGAAAATTGAATCTAGTGTATGTATCAAGATAACACTAATTCAAAAACCACTCAAATGAACTCCATTTCCAAATCCCAAGCAAACCTAGATGCTCAAGTATAAGTTACACCACTCAAATGAACTCCATTTCCAAATCCCAAGCAAACCTAGATGTTCAAAAATTCAAAACTTTCTCTCATGCGGCCATTTGATCGAACAGGTGGCAGGCAGAGAATTTTTGGCCTAACTAACATTGTTTTGGAGCAAATCTTGTCGAGCCAACTGGTATGCATTGATCATCTTGGTCTCCCCCAGGCCCAACCAGACCAAAACCACCCCTATCCCTAGCACCTAGCGCCAGTGCCATGCCGCCCCGAAGCCATGATCGTCAGCCGATCGTGCCCGAGCCGCATCAGACCGCCAGCCCTTCTTCGCCGCTCTAGGAAGCAAGGCACCACCTCACCGCCACCCACGGTCCACCCCACAGCCGTAGATAGCCACTGGACCACCCCAAAGCCGCGCCACCCTTTCTCTCTGCATGCAACCAGAGCGCGATCGCTGCCAGCACGCCACATGCCATGCCTCGAGACCATATCGCGTGCGCCGTAGCTGTCCCTTAGAGCGCGGGGAGGCCCCGACCGATAACCACCGCCCCTAGCCAAGCCATTGCACCGTAGCTGACCGCTTGCAGACCGCCCACCGTCCGTCTACCTCGCCCACGCCGGTAGCCCCCTGTATCGCCATCACCGACGAGCCACACCCATGCCTCACTGCCTCACCGTCGAGCCTATATAAGGAGGCCTCCCCTGCACCATCTCTTCACACTATTCCACTCCCCTCTCTCCACTAATCCTTTCCCCTCTCTCCACTGATCGTTTCCCCTCTCTCATCGGAGCCCCTCGAGCAGCACATCGCCAGAATTCTGCCTGAGGTAGCCGTTGCAAAGGAGGAGAAGTGGTCGTCGATTTCGTCCACCTCAGCCCCTGCCGTGACTTCGCCTCAGCTCGCCGTCACCGTCCAGTTTGTTTGCCCGCCTTGCCGCACTAGCTAGAGCCCTGGTATGTCCTGAGTAGACCCCCACCGGCTGCTTAGGGTTCGGTCTCGCCGGCGACAAGTCCGTCGTCGACGATGACCATGGACCGTCGATCTATGTTCTAATTGTGTGGTCCTGATCGCCCCGTACCGCTTCGGGTTTTATGTGCCACTGACAGGTGGATCCCCCTGGTTAGTCGCCCTCTGCGCCGTTGAGCGTTACTGGGCCAGCCCATTTAGTTTCTCGCGCTGACCCAGTTAAGTCAAATTAGGTTTTTCTATTTAGAATTAAAATCAATTTTGTCCCTTAGTTCAAAAATCAATTCTATGAGTTTTACAAATCCAAATGTAGTGATTCCAATTTTGTTGGAAAGGTAATAAAAATATCTATCCAATACCGTTGGATTTAAGTCATTTAGAGTTTGAGATCTCTCCTAGTAAAAATAACAAGACAGAAGCATTTGCACATTCAAACATTTTTCTAAAATCAACCATAATAGATTTTGAGTTGATTCCAACTCTCAAAAATCACATTTGACCATACCTATCTGAATATGTAATAATATTAACATTTACATGCAGTGACTTTGGACTAGTACCAAAATAATGCTAAATAGGCATTTCTAGTCACTTTAAATCATTAATTATTAAACTTAAACTTATTAAAACATGATCCAACTTTTAAATCACATTCCCATATGTTAGAATATGTGATGATGACATGTGTCCACATGATCCCATATTTTCAATTGGAGAATATTAAATCTTAGTTAATTTCAATGAGTAGAAATTACTTTTCTCAAATAAAAAGAAGGAAGCTAGTTAATTAAACCTTGTGATACTTGTGATGATAATAGATCATCAAATGTGTGCCTTAGTGTGCTAAGTAGACTAGTTAAGCTTTGTTTGGTGATTGTGTATCCCATATGTATTTATATACGATAGTACCGACCAAGCTTTCGAGGAGGAGGAGGAAGAAAACTTCAACCACTTCACTACACAAGGCAAGCCATCATTAACAATGCTAGCTAGACCTCGCAAACTAGATAACCTAATTAAATGCATTAGGCATGCTTTGGTTATACCCTTTGACTTATACCTACTCCAAATTTTATTAACAAGCTTTACTTTCTTTACTTTACCAAAATCCTCTACTTGTTTGAAGGTAGCATAAAAAGTATAAAACTTGACCTATGTAGCTAAACTTAGATGTCATTCTATGGCATGAGATTGCCAGTAGCATCCCACGTTAGTGAACACAATTAACTTAGTAGTTTAGGGCTAAACTAAAACTTGAGTCACTTTAGATGGGAGTACTTGGTGAAAATGTCATGTGAAAACCTTGGAATG
The DNA here is from genome assembly GCA_910589775.1 of Avena eriantha. Classification (NCBI taxonomy): domain Eukaryota; kingdom Viridiplantae; phylum Streptophyta; class Magnoliopsida; order Poales; family Poaceae; genus Avena; species Avena eriantha. The sequence goes on along the minus strand of OU342740.1, from coordinate 183,698,781 downwards.
ATGAGTCATTCTATTTAGATGTTTTGACATGTGTTGAGAAATGCCAATGGTTTATGATGATGAAAATGTTGAGGCATGAGCCTTAGCCCTTTTAAAAAACTGATGGTTGGGTTCGGATGCGATATCATTCCAATTTTACCATACAACCACAATACCTGAATTGGGTAAGGCTTAGCCGGAAGTTTATATGCATTAGTATTAGTTCCCTCGCAGGAGAGGTTTGAGCTGAGGCTACCTCTCAATGTTGTCCACCTATGCAGTGCCCAAGATGACATATGGTCATGGTTGGGAGGCCATGCTCATATGAGAGGTGCTTATACTAGTTTGTGTAAAGCAAAGGTTATGTTTGTTTATCTGCATACTAAGTATGATGATTCAAGGTTATCCCTCAAAGATGTATCGAATATTGTGGTGAAAGTGTTCCACCTCTGCAGAGTGTCAAACTATTCGAATAATCGCATCCACGGTTATGGACAGTTGGAGTGGCCATATTGTTCCGTTGTCAGATGTTTTCAAAATGACTTATGAAATGAATGATGAATCTTGACTTGACCACAACAAGGTCATGACTATGACACTAGCTTCCCAACTTAAGTGATTCTAGAACTTTATTTTATCTTTCTTTGTTTCTGAACTCAGCTTAGGTTTCAAACTTAACTTTACAAATAAACTTAGAGTTAGCAGTCCTACTAGAACTACCTTACTTGTTAGTGATAGTTTGCGAGTACTTAAAGAGTACTCATGGCTTTTGTCTCTGGCTATTCCTATGGCCAGACTATGAAGGAGACTACCAAGATGAAGGTCAACAGGACGGCTATGATAACTAGGACTATCTTCCATCGTCAGCATTTCCTGTGACCCTAAAGATTTACCCCACCTCTACGCTTATTATTTTATTCCGCTGCTTGTTTTATTAAGACTGGATCATGAGATCCTTTATTCGTGTAAGACCTTATTATGGTTTGTAATGGATGATGTATTGTGATATCCATCTGTTATGTCTAACAAAAATGGTAATCCTAGGATTGCGATGTATGGCATAACAGGCATCTGGGATTAAAAATCCGGGTGTTGACAGAAGTAGTGGAGCTGAAATAGAGGACTATGTTGACAACTATTTCTCCATGGACAAGTTTGTTCCAACTTATGTAGAAAACATACCACCTATGGCCGATGAAAATGATTGGGAGATTGTCGATCTAGGGTTCAAACTTCAACCACCAGTTCTTAGGAGGCCACCTGGGAGGCCTATAAAGCTAAGGATCGAATCCTCCACCAATAAAGGTTCAAGGCTGGGAGCTAGGAAAAGGAAATGCAAACGTTGTGGCGGATTCGGCCATATCAAGAGGTTGTGCAAAAACCCAGTTACACATGATATTGTCCCTGTTCACACCCCGATGGCAGAAAATGAGGCTTCTCAGCCAGAACTGGAGGAAGAGCAGCGCGAAGACAGTGATGAGCACTCGGAGGAAAACCTATGTAAGCAGCCAATTTATGAAGAAGTGGAGGTGCCAGGAACAAAAGGGTGTGAAAAGAAACAAAAGGGTAAGTGGAACGGGGAGGAAAGGGAAAATAATGGAGGTGTATTAGAATATAAAGAAGTTGCAGGGGTGATTGAGGATGTTCTTGATGATCTTTCGGCTAACTGCAGGAGAAATAATAAATCCTTGCCAATTTCATCTTTGTAAAATTCTCCGGATGAAAGGTAAGCTTAAAAATTGTTTTATTTGCTGTTTTATCATATTTTTTATCCTCGTCAGCTGATGCTTAATGCAGCATGAGCTAGCAGACTAATAAGAGGAGCAGAAAGATGTGGGCACAGTAACGTCGTATGTTGAATTATATCATTGAAACTAAACTAGTCATGTCATGTTTATTTATATCTGGCACGTGCAACGTGTCTGTGATGGGGTCATGTGGACCAGATTACAATTTTTTTAAATATTATTACATTAATTTTTTACCTGCGTTTGGACGCGGCTACTAGTTCCCATCTCCCTTGCATTCCCATCTCCTCTGTCACACTCTAGAATTATGGATGTGCCATCAAGTAGCAGAGTCAGCGTATTGGCCCATCATATGTGAATGCAATGACTTTGTTTGTTTAGAATTTGACGACTTTTGATTAGTTTGAAAGACAGAGAAACCTAAAACATGTATCTAGACATGTTTTGGGTATAGACACATTTATTAAATATCTAAAAAAACTAAGTCAGTTATATCTGGACAGGAGTAGTACACTATTACAACACGCTCGATCCCTTCTCCTCTAGCGCACTCCAAATTATGGCTGTGCCATCAAGTGTTGGGAGCAGAGTCAGAGTATTGTCCCATCAGATATGCCAGGAACGCGTGAACTTTATTTTCAGGATCGGACGAGTTTCGATCAACTAGTTTCAAAGACAATCACAACTAAAACATGGCCAACATATATAGATTATGACGATAATCGACCATGACTCAAGTGACCCAGATCCAAAGAGGGCATTAAGATACCGTACATAGATTTAATTTATGCTTAAGTGGCCCTAATCGACTATGAAGCTCCCTCAGTCTCCATAATTGACGACGTTGTCCGTGTCGCCACCAGCCTCCTCCACGTCAAAAACGATGCCGATATTCCCGGCAGTGTTCCTCCAACTCGTGGATTCTTCATGGCGTGCTGCATCGATAACGGTGGAGGTCGTACACCCAAGCACTGCCCAAAAGCGATGCCTCCCTTCGGGGTTGCGCAGATCCGGGTGGATCTCCCGCCGGTGGGTTCCGCACAGCTCAATCAACGCAACCCGTTCCTTCTTGAACAACTTTCGCCAGTACGCGCTCGTGCGCGAGTACTGTGCCATTTCCCTCTTCTGCTCCGACAGCTGGCGGCGGTGCTCCTCGATCTGCCTCGCCAACGCATTGTCGCGCAAGAGTGGTGCGAAATGTATCTATAATTTTTGATGTTCCATGCATGGTTTTTGATACTTTCTTGTGTTTTGTCCACACTTTGGAGTACTTTTCATATGATTTCTTGGACTAACCTATTAACAAGAGCCACAGTGCCAGCTGCCTGTTTTCTGCTGTTTATGGTTCCAGGAAGTCAGAAAATGAATATTCTTGGAATTGGACGGGACAAAAGCCAAAGTCATTATTTTACCGGGGGACACTTGGAGCCAGAATACGAGACGGAGATGGGCCAGAGGGCGGCCACACCACCTGGCCACGCGGCCAGGCTTGGCCTGCGCCAGGGGGTCGTGTGGCTAGCCCAGGCACCCCCTCGGCCTCTCCTTCCGCCTATAAGATGCCTCGGATACCAAAACCCTAAGTACACGATCAAAAATCCACGAAAGAGTCTATAGCTGCGATCGTCTCTGTCCCTAGATCGGGAGGGATCTGAAGCTCTTCTCGGCACCCTGCCGGAGAGGGGAATTCACCCTGGAGGCCTTCTGTATCATCATGCAAGCCTCCGGTGTGATGCGTGAGTAGTTCATCTCTAGACTACGAGTCCATGTAGTAGCTAGATGGCTGGTTCTCCTCCTTAGTGCTTTCATGTTTAGATCTTGTGAGCTCCGTTCATAATCAAGATCATCTATTTGTAATTCTGCATGTTGTGTTTGCAGGGATCCGATGGATATTGAGATGCTATTTCAGATTGATTATTGATTCTATCATGTCTTTGTTATTTCTGATCTTGCATGCTTTCCGTTGTTTGCAGCTATCATGTCCAAGTAGATGCTAGCAACTCCAAGAGTTAGTATTTATGCTCGATAGTGGGTTCATGACTCTGGTAATCTAGGGAAGTGACAGAAATCTCTAAGGTACTAGATGTGCTGTTGCTACTAGGGAGAAAACAACAATCCTTTGTTCGTAGAACAATCGTATTGTTTACTTTACACGCAATTCGTAAAGCAATAATCTATTGCTTGCAACTTAATATTGGAGAGGGTTCGGATGATAACCTGAAGGTGGATTATTAGTCATAGATGCAGTTGGATGGCGGTCTATGTATAATGTTGTAATGCCCAATCAAGTATCAAAGGAGTCAAGATGATTAGTATATGGTTATATCCTTTCTTGACGTTTGTTAATTGCCCCGCTGTAATTTGTTCACCTAGCATGTTATCTATCTTAAGGAGAGCCACCTCTAGTGAACTATGGACCCCGTCCTTTATTTTACATACAATCTACAAACGATTTACTGATTTGTGTTTAGTTTCCAAAACCTATTACTTCCTTCCATTCGATACGTTTAATCCTTTGTTTTCAGCAAAATCGGTGAGATTGACAACCTCATCGCAAGTTGGGGGCAAAGTTCTGTGGTTGTGTTGTGCAGGTCTCCATGTTGCTGCTGGCACTGGTAGTGCGCCCTGCCAACGTTCAGCTAGCTACACCTTTGGGGTGTTTCCTTGCTCCTACTGGATTGATAACCTTGGTTTCATACTGAGGGAAAACTTGTTGATGTGCTCATCATACCTTCCTCTTGGGGTTCCCCAACGAGCTCGATATATTTTGGGCCATCAACAACTTTTTCTGGCACCATTACCGGGGAGTCAAGGACATCTTCACAAGGGGAGTCCCTCATAACCAATCTCTTTACTTTGTTATTTTTGTTTTGCTTAGTTTATTTTTGCTTAGTTTGCTTGTTTCTTTATCAAAAACACACAAAAAAGTTCCTATCTTAAGTTGCCTCTATGTCTAGCCTTGATCCAATCACTATGTCACCCGAGGAAATGATTTTCACTTTTAAACAAGGAATTGAGGAAAGATTCAAGGAAGCTTGGTCTAGAATCTCTGATCTACATGAAAAAACTGAGCCTACAATGACTCAAAGCTTGTTCCCTAGCAGTTTTTACCTTAGAATTGCTCTTTGCTATAGATATGCTTTAGATGTTGTTGTGAGAGGAGATTTCCTCCAATGTAATGAGGATGATGCTATTCATGCTATAAAGAAATTGATCCTTACTTACAACTTTCCTAGCAAAACTGATTCTTTCGCAAGCATATTTGCTAGATTAAACACTCTTGAGACCCGCACTACTAGCTTAAAAGCTTGCTATAATACGCTTAGGGAGCATCATAATTATGTTCCAATAAATTATGAACCATCAAAGTGGCTCCCCACAGTAAAGATTGATATAAATAATGAAACTTTTCAAGCTCGCTGTGATATCATGTCTGAATTTTGTCTTATGCCCAAAGATATTTATGAATCTTTGAATCTTTGGGGCTTACTGAAGGAGGAAAAGAAATACCTCTTGCTAATAATGATATCATATTACCTAAAGAAATAGCTGAAGGAGTGTTTACAAAGATCCTTCGGAAAATAATTTCTACTGATTATCTTGTTATTGAATGTGCAGGAAAAGGACAAATTACACTTGGAAGGTCCCTATTAGAACTCCTTGGAGCAATAATAGATGTGGGAAAGGGCACCATGCACCTTCCTTCTCCACAAAACAATCATATTTTCCCCAAGGTTAAGAATAAAAGTAAGAGAGGTAAGGGCAAGAAATTTGGTTTTAATGCTTCTTCATTGGAGAACACTTGATCCTTTTTCTTGCTTCTTTTGCCCAACTTAAAGGCGTTAAAGAAAAGTACTTATTGGGAGATAACCCAAAAGCTTTATATGAGTCTTGGAAGTTATTACTTCAGTAATAACCGCTCCTTATCCTTTTTATTTTCTTTTTGTGCCAAGAGTAACCTCTAATGAGAGAGAAGTAATGATTGGGAAAGTTGTTGTCCCGAAACAGATTTATGTGCTTCACCGTAAACATCCGTGTAAAATGTCTGAAAGTCCTTTTGAGGCGTGAATTTTTTTTCTTCTGCCCTAGGTTGTTATCCAACTTTCGTTAGTTCAACACTTTTTTATTTGAGTAACAGAAGGTCTTCGAAAAAATTCGTCTTTACCTGCTGGTCTGTTTTGACAGATTTCTGCCATTTCTGCATTTGCTTCTTGTTGGTTCCTTTTTGAGTTCTTTTGGGGAATTGAGCTTTTTGAGGGAAGTGTTACAGTAGATTGTGTTCTAATGGAAGTTTATTGGTGTTAGAACTAAACCTAAATACTTATTATCTTGAATGCACTAATGTTGCTAATAAAGATTGTGTGAAGTTTTGTATGAAGGAAAATTTTCAAGTGTATGGAAGGAATGAGTAATGAGATGAAGAATGGACTAAAGATCAAGCTTAGGGATACCACGTGTGTAACCCCAATAAATATCCAAGAAATACAAGCGTCAAAGCTTGGGGATGCCCAAGGCATCCCCATCTTCATATATAAAAATCACAGGTTTTTTCCAAACGCTTCATTTTTATTGTTTCATGCACAGTTGTGTTGTTCTTGGAGCGTCTTATTTTTTGTTTTCGTTTTAGTTTTTCGTTTCCTTTGTTTGCTTAGTTTGCAGAATAAATTGGTTGGACCCCCTCTTTCATACATTGGTGTTCAAATAGTTTGGTTTCGTTTGGAAAAGAGTAGGAAAGCTCATGCTTAAGTGGTAAAGAGAGCTTGTTTTCGATTGTCGCCTATGCTTTGTCATGCCATGCTTGATATTTGTTTTGGCTTTATGCTTAGTATTCTTTTCTATAGCATGACTTGTTATAAACAATTGAGATTGCTTAATGTGCCTTGGATGAATCATGCGTTGTTTTAGCATATTAAAGCATAGTATTGTGGTATTCTCCTTTGATGTTTTATTTGGGTTGACTTGGCGCATGATCACACCATGTTATGACTATCCAAAGTCACCATAGCCATTATGATCCTTTAGTTTTCAACTTGTAGTATCATTTTATGCTTTGATCAATGATGTTTTGTCGCTTTGCATGATTATGGCCATTACTGCTCTCTTAGTTTTTCGCTCCTAGTCTTTTGCTAGCCTCCACACCAAGTATGAGTTCCACTCATGCATCCAACTCCCTAAACCAAGTTATTCCAAAGAGTCCACCATACCTACCTACTATCTTATGCTATTCCAAGTATATTCATGCTTTTGTTTACCTTCCAAATTAAACTTGTTATGAGAAAACTAGTGATTAAAGCTCTCACAAACTTGATGGCACACTTTACTTTTCTTGCCCTTAATAAACTTGAACCATTGTGTCGTCTATGTTGTATATTCTTGCACTTATTTGTTGGGGATTAGCAGAACCATGCTGTCATGGGGAACGCTTTCAACATTGCACGGGTACTTTGTACCTAGTTGATATCATGATCTTTTGTCTATGGATGTCGTTGGTGTGAAATGAAAGGGGAGCTTGTAAGTCCATGGAGTTATGTATATGTGTTAGAGAAACGCCTGGGCCGCTGGTCTAATCCATGCTGACATGGTGGAAACCTGCAGCGTAACCATAATGAGTTGTCTATGAAGCATTCTTCTTATAAAAAAGAGTCCTATATTGAGAAAAGGAGAAAAAGAAAAAAATGAGATTATGAAAAGAGGAAAGAGATAAAAAATCACCATATTCCCATGGTAAATAAGATAATTGCTGAGATGCTCGTTGTCTGCTTGCCTTGTCATTTTGATATGGGAATTCTTCCGTATCATTGGGCAAGGGGTACCCTGTTGGCGGTTCTCTATGATACACATGTACTTACGATGACAAGAACTTACCGGTGACGAAACTTGAGTAGCATGAGGAGCGGCCCTGGTATTCAAGGGACATGAGATTTCTACCTTATACTTCATCAAGCATGTACACCATAGTTTGTTCACTTTAACCTTAATCACCTTCAAGATGCTTATGATAGGGGCAATGAGAGCTGAAAGTTATAAGTACCATAATTTTTGGAAGCTCTTTATGAAACTTGAATCTCTGCTTCCTTCTCTGAAGGCCTTTCTTCCACTTATACATTGAGTCTCCACCTTCTACCTTTATGCACCAACTTTGAGAGCATAGTGGCCATTCTTAGTTCTATGTGCATTGTCCCAAAACTAGTTGATTGATGCATAACTTGATATTGCTTGTTTTAAAACTATTTGTATCTAGTCACTCTTATGAACTTTGAAGGTGTCCTACGCATTTATATTTGCTACTCTATGAGGGACAAGCTGAATACTATTATGCTATGCTTTATTTATGTGAAACAAACAAACGTCTTGCAAAGCATTGTTATTCATGAATCTTTTGTTTGTGCCTTTTCATGTTGCATCATAGTTTCTTTGTCTTAATTGCTAGAACTTTGTCTTTCATGTTATGATGGAAGTACTATGATCCCAGCTTTGAATGTTTTACAAATACTTTGACCAAGTTTATGATGGTGCATGTCACCTCAAAAATTATTCTTTCTTTTTATCACTTACCTACTCGAGGACGAGCAGGAGTTAAGCTTGGGGATGTTGATACATTGCAAATGTATCTATAATTTTGATGTTCCATGCTTGGTTTTTGATACTTTTTTGTGTTTTGTCAACACTTTGGAGTACTTTTCATATGATTTCTTGGACTAACCTATTAACAAGAGCCACAGTGCCAGCTGCCTGTTTTCTGTTGTTTTTGGTTCCAGGAAGTCAGAAAATGAATATTCTCGGAATTGGACGGGATAAAAGCCAAAGTCATTATTTTACCAGGGGACACTTGGAGCCAGTATACGACACGGAGAAGAGCCAGAGGGCGGCCACACCACCTGGCCACGCGGCTAGGCTTGACCTGCGCCAGGGGGTGGTGTGGCCAGCCCAGGCACCCCCTCGGCCTCTCCTTCCGCCGATAAGATGCCTCTGATACCAAAACCCTAAGTACCCAAATCAAAAATCCACGAAAGAGTCTGTAGCCGCCGTCGTCTCTGTCCCTAGATCGGGAGGGATCTGAATCTCTTCCCGGTACCCTGCCGGAGACGGGAATTCACCCTGGAGGCCTTCTTCATCATCATGCAAGCCTCAGGTGTGATGCGTGAGTAGTTCATCTCTAGACTACGGGTCCATGTAGTAGCTAGATGACTGGTTCTCCTCCTTTGTTCTTTCATGTTTAGATCTTGTGAGCTCCGTTCATGATCAAGATCATCTATTTGTAATTCTGCATGTTGTGTTTGTGGGGATCCGATGGATATTGAGATTCTATTTCAGATTGATTATTGATTCTATCATGTCTTTGTTATTTGTGATCTTGCATGCTTTCCATTGTTAGTAGCTATCTTGGCCAAGTAGATGCTAGCAACTCCAAGAGTTAGTATTTATGCTCGATAGTGGGTTCATGCCTCTGGTAATCTAGGGAAGTGACAGAAATCTCTAAGGTACTAGATGTGTTGTTGCTACTAGGAAGAAAACAACAATCCTTTGTTCAGAGAACAATCATATTATTTACTTTACACGCAATTCGTAAAGCAATAATCTGTTGCTTGCAACTTAATACTGGAGGGGTTCGGATGATCTCCTGAAGCTGGATTATTAGTCATAGATGCAGTTGGATGGTGGTCTATGTATAATATTGTAGTGCCCAATCAAGTCTCAAAAGGAGTCAAGATGATTAGTATATGCTTGTATGCTTTCTCGATGTTTGTCAATTGTCTCGCTGTAATTTGTTCACCCAGCATGTTTTCTATCTTAAGGAGATCCACCTCTAGTGAACTATGGACCCCGGTCCTTTCTTTTACATACAATCTACAAACTGTTCACTGCTTTGTGTTTACTTTCTGCAAACTATTACTTCCTTCCATTCGATACATTTAATCCTTTGTTTTCAGCAAAAATGATGAGATTGAAAACCTCATCGCAAGTCGGGGGCAAAGTTCTGTGGTTGTGTTGTGCAGCTCTCCACGTTGCTGCTGGCACCGGTAGTGCGCCCTGCCAACGTTCAGCTAGCTACACCTTTGGGGTGTTTCCTTGCTCCTACTGGATTGATTACCTTGGTTTCATACTGAGGGAAAACTTGTTGATGTGCTCATCATACCTTCCTTTTGGGTATCCCCACGAGCTCGATATATTTTGGGCCATCACGTAGCTGAGCTCAAAGCCGATCAGAAGCCTTGCGAACGGCGGCGCGAGTATGTAGTAGTGGGTGAACATCTAAGCCTCGTGCAAGCTGATTTTGGGTCTCTCCCTCTCCATGGCGATGAAGGAACACGATCTGAGCTTCGGCCCCGAGGTTAAGGGGATAAGGGCAAGGACGTGGGCCCATCATCGTTGCCACTGCAATGACACTGGTGGATCCATGTGTGGTCTCTGAAGAGAACACACATGCAATGACTCTAGCTGTGGTTAATGAGAAGAACACACATTTCAATGACACTTGTGGATCCATATGTGGTATGTGAAAAGAAAACACATGCAATGACAATGGTGGATCCATGTGTGGTCTTTGAAGAGAACACACATTTCAATGACACTGGTGGATCCATATGTGGTGTGTGAAAAGAACACACATGAAATGACTCAAGTTGTTGTTAGTAAAAAGAGCATACATGAAATGACACTAGTGGATCCATGTGTGGTCTCTGAAGAGAACACACATTTCAATGATACTGGTGGATCCATGTGTGGAATGTGAAAAGAACACACATGCAATCACTCTGGTTGTTGTTAGTAAAAAGAACACGCATGCAATGACACTAGTGGATCCATGTGTGGTCTCTAAATATAACACACAGGCAATGACTCTGGTTGTTGTTAGTGAAAAGAGCACACATTTCAATGACACTGGTGGATCCATATGTGGTATGTGAAAAGAACACAGATGCAATGACTCCAGTTGTTGTTAGTAAAAAGAACACACATGCAATGACACTGGTGGATCCATGTGTGGTCTCTGAAGACAACACAGATTTCAATGACACTGGTGGATCCATATGTGGTATCTGAAGAGAACACACATGCAATGTATCCAGCTGTTGTTAGTAAAAAGAACACACATGCAATGACATCGTGGATCCATGTGTGGTATGTGAAAAGAACCCACATGCAATGACACTAGAGGATCCATGTGATGTCTCTGAAGAGAACACACATTTCAATGACATTGGTGGATCCATATGTGGTGTGTGAAAAGAACACACATGAAATAACTCCAGTTGTTGTTAGTAAAAAGAGCACACATGCAATGACACTTGTGGATCCATGTGTGGTCTCTGAAGAGAACACACATTTCAATGACACTAGTGGATCCATGTGTGGTATGTGAAAAGAACACACATGCAATGACTCTGGTTGTTGTTAGTAAAAAGAACACACATGCAATGACACTGTTGGATCCATGTGTGGTCTCTAAAGAGCACACATATGCAATGACTCTGGTTGTTGTTAGTAAAAAGAGCACACATGCAATGACACTGGTGGATCCATAGGTGGATTGTGAGAGATGCACACATTTCAATGACACTGGTGGATCCATATGTGGTACGTGAAAATCACACACATGCAATGACTCTAGTTGTTGTTAGTAAAAAGAACACACATGCAATGACACTGGTGGATCCATGTGTGGTCGAAGAAGACAACACACATTTCAATGACACCGGTGGATCCATATGTGGTATCTGAAGAGAACACACATGCAATGACTCCAGTTGTTGTTAGTAAAAGAACACACATGCAATGACACTCGTGGATCCATGTGTGGTCTCTGAAGAGAACACACATTGCAATGACACTGGTGGATCCATATGTTGTGTGTGAAAAGAACACACATTAAATGACTCCAGTTGTTGTTAGAAAAAAGAGCACACATGCAATGACACTGGTGGATCCATGTGTGGTCTCTAAAGAGAACACACATTGCAATGACACTGGTGGATCCATGTGTGGTATGTGAAAAGAACAGACATGCAATGACTCTGGTTGTTGTTAGTAAAAAGAACACACATGCAATGACACTGGTGCATCCATGTGTGGTCTCTCAAGAGAACACAGATGCAATGACTCTGGTTGTTGTTAGTGAAAAGATCACACATGCAATGACAATGATGGATCCATAGGTGGATTGTGAAAAGAGCACACATTTCAATGACACTGGTGGATCCATATGTGGTATGTCAAAAGAACACACATGCAATGACTCCAATTGTTGTTAGTAAAAAGAACACACACGCAATGACACAGGTGGATCCATGTTTGGTCTCTGAAGGGAACACACATTTCAATGACACTAGTGGATCCATATTTTGTATCTGAAGAGAACACACATGCAATGACTCCAGTTGTTGTTAGTAAAAAGAACACACATGCAATAACACTCTTTGGATCCATGTGTTGTCTCTGAAGAGAACACACATTTCAATGACACTGGTGGATACATATCTGGTATGTGAAAAGAACACACATGCAATGACTCCAGTTGGTGTTAGTAAAAAGAACACACATGCAATAACACTAGTGGATCCATGTGTGGTCTCTGAAGAGAACACACATTTCAATGACACTGGAGGATCCATATGTGGTATGTGAAAATAATAGTCATGCAATGACTCTGGCTGTTGTTAGTAAAAAGAGCACACATGCAATGACACTGGTGGATCATGTGTGGTCTCTGAAGAGAACACACATCCAATGACTTTGGCTGTGGTTAATGAGAAGAACACACATTTCAATGACACTAGTGGTTCCATATGTGGTATGTGAAAAGAATAGTCATGCAATGACGCGAGTTGTTGTTAGTAAAAAGAGCAAACATGCAATGACACTGGTGGATCCATAGGTGGATTGTGAAAAGAGCACACGAGCAATGACACTGGATGTTGTTAGTAAAAAGAACACACATGCAATGACACTGGTCGATCCATAGGTGGATTGTGAAAAGAGAACACACATTTCAATGACACTGGTGGATCCATATCTGGTAAGTGAAAAGAAAACACATGCAATGACAATGGTGGATCCATGTGTGGTCTCTGAAGAGAACACACATTTCAATGACACTTGTGGATCCATATGTGGTGTGTGAAAAGAACACACATGAAATGACTCAAGTTGTTGTTAGTAAAAAGAGCACACATGCAATGACACTAGTGGATCCATGTGTGGTCTCTGAAGAGAACACACATTTCAATAATATTGGTGGATCCATGTGTGGAATATGAAAAGAACACACATGCAATCACTCTGGTTGTTGTTAGTAAAAAGAACATGCATGCAATGACACTGGTGGATCCATGTGTGGTCTCTGAAGAGAACACACAGGCAATGACTCTGGTTGTTGTTAGTGAAAAGAGCACACATTTCAATGACACTGGTGGATCCATATGTGGTATGTGAAAAGAACACACATGCAATGACTCCAGTTGTTGTTAGTAAAAAGAACACACATGCAATGACTCTGGTGGATCCATGTGTGGTCTCTAAAGACAACACACATTTCAATGACACCGGTGGATCCATATGTGGTATCTGAAGAGAACACACATGCAATGTATCTAGCTCTTGTTAGTAAAAAAACACACATGCAATGACACTGGTGGATCCATGTGTGGTATGTGAAAAGAACCCACATGCAATGACACTAGAGGAACCATGTGTGGTCTCTAAAGAGAACACACATTTCAATGACACTGGTGGATCCATATGTGGTGTGCGAAAAGAACAAACATGAAATGACTCCGGTTGTTGTTAGTAAAAAGAGCACACATGCAATGACACTTGTGGATCCATGTGCGGTCTCTGAAGAGAACACACATTGCAATGACACTGGTGGATCCATGTGTGGTATGTGAAAAGAACAGACATGCAATGACTCTGGTTGTTGTTAGTAAAAAGAACACACATGCAATGACACTGGTTTATCCATGTGTGGTCTCTCAAGAGAACACAGATGCAATGACTCTGGTTATTGTTAGTGAAAAGATCACACATGCAATGACAATGATGGATCCATAGGTGGAATGTGAAAAGAGCACAAATTTCAATGATACTGGTGGATCTATATGTGGTATGTGAAAAGAACACACATGCAATGACTCCAATTGTTGTTAGTAAAAAGAACACACACGCAATGACACAGGTGGATCCATGTTTGGTCTCCGAAGAGAACACACATTTTAATGACACTGGTGGATCCATATGTGGTATCTGAAGAGAACACACATGCACTGACTCCAGTTGTTGTTAGTAAAAAGAACACACATGCAATAACACTCTATGGATCCATGTGTGGTCTCCGAAGAGAACACACATTTCAATGACACTGGTGGATACATATCTGGTATGTGAAAAGAACACACATGCAATGACTCCGGTTGGTGTTAGTAAAAAGAACACACATGCAATAACACTAGTGGATCCATGTGTGGTCTCTGAAGAGAACACACATTTCAATGACACTAGTGGATCCATATGTGGTATGTGAAAATAATAGTCATGCAATGACTCTGGCTGTTGTTAGTAAAAAGAGCACACATGCAATGACACTGGTGGATCATGTGTGGTCTCTGAAGAGAAGACACATCCAATGACTTTGGCTGTGGTTAATGAGAAGAACACACAATTAAATGACACTGGTGGATCCATATGTGGTATGTGAAAAGAATAGTCAGGAAATGACTCCAGTTGTTGTTAGTAAAAAGAGCACACATGCAATGACACTGGTGGATCCATAGGTGGATTGTGAAAAGTGCACACATGCAATGACACTGGTTGTTGTTAGTAAAAAGAACAAACATGCAATGACACTGGTGGATCCATAGGTGGATGTTGAAAAGAGAACACACATTTCAATGACACTGGTGGATCCATATGTGGTATGTGTAAAGAACACACATGCAATGACTCCAGTTTTTGTTAGTAAAAAGAGCACACATGCAATGCCCCCGGTGGATCCGTAGGCGGAGTGTGAAAAGAGCACACATTTCAATGACACTTGTGGATCCATATGTGGCATGTGAAAAGAACACACATGCAATGACTCCAGTTGTTGTTAGTAAAAAGAGCACACATGCAATGACACTGGTGGATCCATGTGTGGTCTCTGAAGAGAACACACATTTCAATGATATTGGTGGATCCATGTGTGGAATGTGAAAAGAACACACATGCAATCACTCTGGTTGTTGTTAGTAAAAGGAACACGCATGCAATGACACTGGTGGATCCATGTGTGGTCTCTGAAGTGAACACACAGGCAATGACTCTGGTTGTTGTTAGTGAAAAGAGCACACATTTCAATGACACTGGTGGATCCATATGTGGTATGTGAAAAGAACACACATGCAATGACTCCAGTTGTTGTTAGTAAAAGGAACACACATGCAATGACACTGGTGGATCCATGTGTGGTCTCTAAAGACAACACACATTTCAATGACACCGGTGGATCCATGTGTGGTATCTGAAGAGAACACACATGCAATGTATCCAGCTCTTGTTAGTAAAAAACACACATGCAATGACACTGGTGGATCCATGTGTGGTATGTGAAAAGAACCCACATGCAATGACACTAGAGGAACCATGTGTGGTCTCTGAAGAGAACACACATTTCAATGACACTTGTGGATCCATATGTGTTGTGTGAAAAGAACACACATGAAATGACTCCAGTTGTTGTTAGTAAAAAGGGCACACATGCAATGACACTTATGGATCCATGCATGGTCTCTGAAGAGAACACACATTTCAATGAAACTGGTGGATCCATGTGTGGTATGTGAAAAGAACACACATGCAATCACTCTAGTCGTTGTTAGTAAAAAGAACACGCATGCAATGACACTAGTGGATCCATGTGTGGTCTCTGAAGAGAACACATAGGCAATGACTCTGGTTGTTGTTAGTGAAATGAGCACACATTTCAATGACACTGGTGGATCCATATGTGGTATGTGAGAAGAGCACACATTTCAATGACACTGGTGGATCCATAGGTGCTATGTGAAAATAACACACATGCAATGACTCCAGTTGTTGTTAGTAAAAAGAACACACATGCAATGACACTGGTGGATCCATGTGTGGTCTCTGAAGAGAACACACATTTCAATGACACTGGTGGATCCATATGTGGTATCAGAAGAAAAGACACATGCAATGACTCAAGTTGTTGTTAGTAAAAGAACACACATGCAATGACACTGGTGGATCCATGTGTGGTCTCTGAAGAGAACACACATTTCAATGACACTGGTGGATCCAGATGTGGTCTCTGAAGAGAACACACATTTCAATGACACTGGTGGATCCATATGTTGTGTGTGAAAAGAACACACATGAAATGACTCCAGTTGTTTTAGTAAAAAGAGCACACATGCAATGACACTAGTGGATCCATGTGTGGTCTTTGAAGAGAACACACATTGCAATGACACTGGTAGATCCATGTGTGGTATGTGAAAAGAACAGACATGCAATGACTCTGGTTGTTGTTAGTAAAAAGAACACAGATGCAATGACTCTGGTTGTTGTTAGTGAAAAGATCACACATGCAATGACACTGATGGATCCATAGGTGGATTGTGAAAAGAGCACACATTTCAATGACACTGGTGGATCCATATGTGGTATGTGAAAAGAACACACATGCAATGACTCCAATTGTTCTGAGTAAAAAGAACAGACATGCAATGACACAGGTGGATCCATGTCTGGTCTGTGAAGAGAACACACATTTCAATAACACTGGTGGATCCATATGTGGTATCTGAAGACAACACACATTGTAACTACCTCGGTGAATTACGCTCTTAGTTAATGCCTGGATGAACGAAAGTGGTTAAAATAGTATGGTGGGGCCCAGGGCCACTCACGGTAGACCTTTCGGCCGTGCTAACCACTTTCAGACAACGGGACAAGAACGAGCGGCGTAATCGGCAGGCTAAGGGATCAACTACATAGACAAATGTGTATG
>OU342740.1:183642446-183681944 GCA_910589775.1 Avena eriantha | reverse complement strand
AAAAGAACACACATGCAATGACACATTGGATACATGTGTGGATTGTGAAGAGAAAACCACATCCAATGACACTGGGGATCATAGGTGGTATGTGAGGAGAACAACCATGAAATGACTTGTGTTGTTAGTACAAAAGACACACATGCAAATGACACATGGTGCTGGATCCATAGGTGGATTGTGACAAGAGCACAAATGCAATGACACTTGTGGATCCATAGGTGGGGTATGTGAAAAGGAAATAAATGCAATGACTTCCAGTTGTTGTTAGTGAAAAGAACATACATGCAATGACACTGGTGGATCATGGGTGGTCTCTGAAGAGAACACACATTTCAATGACTCTGTGGATCCATATGTGGTAATTGAAAAGAATACACATGCAATGACTCCAGTTGTTGTTAGTGAATAAGAAACACACATGCAATGACTTAGGTGGAGCCATAGGTGGTATGTGAAAAGACACACATTACAATGACTCTGGTTGTTGTTACTAAAAAGAACACAACATGCATATGAAACTGGTGGGACCCATAGGGGATTGTGAAAGGGCACACACGAAGTGAGACTGGTGGATCCATATGTGGTATGTGAAAGAACACACATGCAATGACTCTAGTTGTTGTTAGTGAAAAGAACATACATGCAATGACACTGGTGGATCCATGTGTGGTCTCTAAAGACAGCACACATTTCAATGACTCTGGTTGTTGTTAGTAAAAATAACACACATTCAATGACACTGGTGGATCCATGTGTGGTCTCTAAAGAGAACACACATACAATGACACTAGTTGTTGTTACTAAAAAGAACACACATGCAATGACACTGGTGGATCCGTGTGTGGATTGTGAAGAGAACACACATGCAATGACTCTAGTGGAGCCATAGGTGGTATGTGAGAAGAACAACCATGAAATGACTCTGGTTGTTGTTAGTAAAAATAACACACATGCAATGACTCCAGTTGTTGTTAGCGAAAAGAACATATATGCAATGACACAAGTGGATCCATGTGTGGTCTCTGAAGAGAGCACACATTTCAATGACTCTGGTTGTTGTTAGTCAAAAGAACACACATGCAATGACACTGATGGATCCATGTGTGGTCTCTGAAGAGAACACACATGCAATGAAACTGGGTGTTGTTACTAAAAAGAACACACATGCAATAAAACTGGTGGATCTATGTGTGGATTGTGCAGAGAACACACATGAAATGACACTGGTGGATCCATAGGTGGTATGTGAGAAGAACAGCCATGAAATGACTCTGGATGTTGTTAGTTAAAAGAACACACATGCAATGACACTGGTGGATCCATAGGTGGATTGTGAAAAGAACACACATGCAATGACTCTAGTTGTTGTTAGTGAAAAGAACACACATGCAATGACACCAATTTATCCATAGGTTGTATCTGAAGAGAGCACACATTTCAATGACTCTGGTTGTTGTTAGTAAAAAGAACACACATGCAATGACACTTGTGGATCCATAGGTGGATTGTGAAAAGAGCACACATGCAATGACACTTGTGGATCCATAGGTGGTATGTGAGAAGAACAACCATGAAATGACTCTGGTTGTTGTTAGTGAAAATAACATACATGCAAGGACTCAAGTTGTTGTTAGTGAAAAGAACATACATGCAATGAAACCGGTGGATCCACGTGTGGTCTCTGAAGAGAACACACATTTCAATGACTCTGGTTGTTGTTAGTAAAAAGAACACACATGCAATGACACTGGTGGATTGTAGCATCCCAACTGTCTAATAATTGCAATGCTACTACCCTAGTCTAGATAATCCTACCTTCCTACATGATTAGATTGCATCATCATTATATCTTGCTCATGTCATCATGCCACCTTGCATTTGAGCATCATATCAATCCCTTTTCATTTGGTTCTTATCTCATATGCATTATTAATTGTAGTTGCCTCTTGATATATTGTATTTGCTCCTTGACATGTTGTTGAATGCCCAAGTTGAGTTGAGGGCAGCTCTTTTAAATTCCTTCCATCTACTAACTTTCCATGTCACCTTCACTTGATATCACCCTTAATTCCACCATATATATATATGTATGTGGCCATTTTATTTAATTTGGTATTTGTAGAAGCCACACATATATGTATGGATCCAAAATCTACTATCCATATGGGGCATTATGATTTTGATCCAAACCATTCTAAGTTGCCTTGGAAATCTCTTTTATCTCACATGTAAGTGCAATACTTGTTTTCACTAAGTGGCCACATGCATGCTCTATTATTGTACACATGTATGGATGTGTGTACGCATGAAATAATGACAACCCATTTTCTTCTTATACTTCTAGTTTATTGTTTTGGTGTTGTTTTGGAATTCAATTCAAATCAATTAAATTGGATTCAACTCAAACCAATCCTACCTTACTTGATCTTCTCTTGTTTGCTAGCTACCCTTGATCTCCCTTTATCTCTACTTCTAAATCCTACATTTAATCCCCTTAATCCCTAACCTATCATTACGTGAGTAATCTCACTCTTTTCTCTCTAATCTTTCTAACACGTGTGTGCACTTGCATGTACCCTGGTACACATGCATGTGTGAGAGTTCCAAACTAATCTCTCTCTATGATCAAAAGAGGCACATGCGCAGGTAGCTGTGCACCTCTCTCCTCACGCACGCCTTCCTCATGCCCCTCTCAGTTTTCTTTCAGGAACCCCCTGTCTCTCTCTCTGATCTAGCCGCACCTGGTGGAGTCCGAGCAAGCTGGTCCCTATTTATCCTCCTCTCATGCCCAACACATGATCGCCACCCCCACCGAGGGCGTGCCCTCCTCGCCCATGTGCTTAAAGCAAGTCAAAGCAGAGGGCAAGCCAGCTTACAACCACTCCACCATCTCGATCTAAATCCGATCACCATCTTCCTCTCCACGCAAAGCGCCATGGCCAAACCGAGTTTGCCGTCGGCCACTTCCACTCACCGGTGATCTGCTGCCCTGCGCCCAAGCAACCGTGCCGTGGGGACTCGCCTAATGTTGCTGGTGCTGCGCGACTACATGGACACAAAGAAGAAGCAGCTGGGCGTCCTATCCGACGTCATGAACACCGCAACAATCCGCCGTTGTGAGCCCTTCTTCCCGGCGACACCACCAAGCTTCCCCGGCCTAGCCACCATGCCTGCAAGCATCTCAGTGAGTTTTTCTTCCCCCTCTCTTCTCTAGTCCACTCTGTAGTCTAGCGCCGCCGCGCGTGATGCCGAAGCGTCCCTGCACCCTGTTGTGGCCGTCGCAGACTACCATCGCTCGCCATCGTTGTCAACCTTGCCGACCCTCGTTTGTATGTCATCCATCTCCTCCTCGATGTTACCTTGCTCCTGCATCTCCCCTCGGATACCGAACCGCCCCACAGCCGCCTCATCAAGCTTCCCTGGAGCCGCCGCGCTGCACACATCGTCTTCCGCTCCTACGCGCGCGTGCAGGCTACAGCCTGTGCACCTTTTTGTTCCTCTGTTCCGCCATGTTTTCCGTCAGCACAATCCCTCCTCGGAAGCTCCTATTCATCTTCTGTAATCTCGATTCAACCATATTTCCGACGCATCAAACCAGGCCCCAATACGAGCTCTGTAGCTCTCAAGATCATCTAGCAACGTTGAGCCGATTTAAACTGCGAAACTGTCAGTTTATTCAGTTCGTGACTGTTACTGTCCGCCACACGTGCTCCTCTGTTCCCTCTCATTTTTCTGCCACCCTCAGTTTACCAACTACGGATCTATTCGACCATATCTCTTCTCATTTGATCCATCTACACTCAGAATCGGAGGTCTGAGGCACTCAGAATCGTGCTACAAAAATCAACCAAGCTAGCTGACTTGTGCAGCTGAAAATTTCAGATTCATCTAAAACTCCTGACGTGTTCTTGTCGGTTTTTCTCAAATCCCCCTCTGCTTTTTGCGTTCTCCAACATCACTCCCCAGATAGCACACGTGTCAGTGCCGATAGCCCGCTCGCGCATGTGGCCCTGCTGTCCCGTGTCCCCACATGTCAGTGACCGTGCGTATATCAGCCATGAGTAACAAAAGTTCCAGATCCTTTTTCTATTAATAAAAATAATTCTTGAAAATGTTTAATATGTTTTAATATCCAGAAATTAATATCTTTATTTTTGGTATTTCCAAATAATACAAATAAAATATGTTTTTGAATCAGAAAAATGTGAGGATTTCAAATATGTCATCCAAAATAATGTTTGACTAATTGAAATTTTCGAAATTGTTTAATTGCAATAAAATGCCTTTTCCCAATTAATTAATAACTTTAATTCTATAACTCCAAATTTGACAAATAATATGTCTAAATCGATCAGCGCAACGAGACCGTTCTAACTACGCATTCCATGATATGAATTGAAGCATGCATCATATAAATAATACGTGGACAGCAAGTTATATGGGGGCAAAACATGACTAAGAAATTAATAAAATGCTTTATTCTTGCACCCACACCTCACACATGCCATGCTATGTTATGCCATGTAATTTGTGCATCATTCATCATGGCATGCTTGTTTGCTTGTCACATTTTATTTATATGTTTACGCATTATATTTATGTTGGTCTTGTTTGTTTGGTTCTTCTCGCATAGACGCCGAGCAGGGGATTTATCAGGAATCCCAGGAGTACTACCCAGATCCATCCCTCGCTTCAACTGAGCTGCTAGGCAAGCACTACCACATGCTTGCATACATATAGTACCTATTGCTTCTATCTTATTCTTGCATCATGGAGTCGCGAATGCATTAAATTGAATCCTAAGTACTGCATAGCCTTTACTTTTAAACCCCACCGAGCTTGTTCCTCCATGCCATGAGCCATTACTACAGGAGTTGTTTGAGCCATGCGAGTCATAGAACAGCATGTGTAGGGTATGTGAGTGTCTGATGGATAACGAGGTACATAAGCAACTTAACCTGAGTAGTAATGGGATAACTAATGAAAGAGACATCGGTGGGCAATATCTGTCATTTGGTTTTTTATGTCCAGTTGTGTCTCGTAGGACCCCGAGTACCTGATTCCTGTTACTTGACTATTCGCACTATCCACATCCGGGAGGCCTTATGGAACCCCCTTAGCCAAAGCTTGATTCATTTCTATTTCTTAGGGCCACAAACTAGTTTGGGGTTTTATTTACTATTCTGAACTTATGCCATGTTACTGTTTTATTAAGATTGTGCGTGGAGCACCTGTACTGTTTTGGAAGCGGAGTGTTTTCGCGGTATCGACACGCCCAGTCACATTTTCGGGTTCCCAGTTGTTTACAGCCATTGACGCAAACCTTGGGTCCGTCTCGGAGTCGGCCAACTTCGTTGCAGGTAGCTTAATGGGGTGGCCCCCTGAAATATTTTATGAATCCTGTGATCGCTTTGTCGTGAATGCCTCGTTGGGTTTTGAGTTGGTTTTTCCGAGGTTGATCGAGTGTGTGTTGCTATTTGTGCACCCCTGCAGGGTAAATCTTTCTGAAAGCCGTGTCCGCGGTTATAGACGACTTGGAGCACAGTTTCTCGATCATAGACAAGCATAACTAAAGTACCGCTTTTAATTTGAATAAATATCTGACTAGTAATTAGTGCAATACTCATGGAATGGTTAATAAAACTGCCAACGGATGGGT
The DNA here is from genome assembly GCA_910589775.1 of Avena eriantha. Taxonomy (NCBI): domain Eukaryota; kingdom Viridiplantae; phylum Streptophyta; class Magnoliopsida; order Poales; family Poaceae; genus Avena; species Avena eriantha. Next base: position 183,676,282 of record OU342740.1, on the reverse strand, counting down.
TGTTTGTCCGCTTTCTCGTTGGTAAGCGAGAAGGAGGATGGATCTATTACTTTATACTGTTATAACTGTTGTGTCTAATTAACGGACATCCGCCTATCATTGGTTAGGCGGATGGTTAGCGAGTATCTATAGGCTTGTTAGCTATTATCTTTTGCTGCAATTGCGTCACCCCAGGTATATGTCCCCTTTAGAGGCATAAAGACTTGCTGAGTACCCCTAGGGTCTCACACGATAAATTGTTTGATTCAGATGAACAGGTGTATTCGCAAGATGGATACTAGGTGGAGGAGACAGATGATGTTGGCAACGATCACTCGGTGTAGAGATTCCGGGGATGGGGATCCGTGAGATCTGTGGGCGGGATGTGCTTATTTATGTGGCATCTTATGCCGATTTGCTTCTTATCCGTACTCAGATCTTGTTTCCCGCTTCCGCTTGATACTCTAATGATTGATGTATGAGGGGATATCCTACACTATTATCTCTAACTAGGATATTTGGATCTTGCCATATGGTTGCAATATTTCTATTTCTTTTAGATGGTATGGCTCTGAGAACTGTTGTAAGGTAGCTTGCATACATACTCACTTGTGTATGTATTTGATCTCTTCGCCTGTTGCCTACGCCGCTCGCTCTTGTCCCGTTGTTCTTGGAAGTGGTTAGGGCGGTTGACGGGCCTACACGTGGGTGGCCCTGGGCCCCCGCTGTAAAACCCTTAACCACTTTTGGTTCATCCAGGCTTGAACTTAGAGCGTAGGGTCCGAGGTTGTTACATTTGGTATCAGAGCAATCCCGCCCTTCAGGGTCTCCGCCAAAATGGTCGGTGTCAGTCTAGAAAATATTTTGGTAGCTATGTATACTAGGGAAAAACAAAATGTGAGAGTAGGACTACTTCCATTTTTCTTCTTACCCACCCACCCACCCTTTTCTGGTAAGGAAGTGTAACGTTTTCAATCCTCTTCTAAAAATTTAAACTAGGATTCACGTGTTCTGGGTTCTATAGTACCATAGGTTTTGTGAGTGTGTGTAAGTGTGTATCTCCTTGTCTATCTATTGCATCCAACCTTGTTGTCGCAATCTGCTTTTGGTTATCAACTGTTGGTACAATCCATACTGACAGGCTTTTGTAAACCGACGCGATCTATCCGAATCCTTGTTAACCGGCGCTATCTTGTTAAGGGTGTTCTTACTTCCAGCATGCTTTTACAGAATGTGGAGTTGCTAATCTCAGTCTGATAAGTGGTTTTGCGCATCCATTGGTATTTTATTGCCGAAAAATGCAGGAAATTTTTCTTTGATACATCTGCTTTTCCACACTCCTCTTCAGTCGTGTGTGAGACATTATCTATCTTCCTTTATGGGTATGATCATGCTAACTCATTCTTTTGTCACTGGCGCTGCAATCCTGGATTTTTACTTCATCTTCAAATTCTCTTGGGCTAATTACATAACATGTGTCGATCCGATGCTGGTGATTGTAATTTGGTTCTCTGCATAGCTATATGACACTTATCATGAGTGGAATATGGAAAATGCTATCGACACTATCCTCCAAATGGTGGCGGTTATCTCCTGTGATTTTGAGTTACACCGTGATCATATCTATGCATATTCAAGTATCTTTGGCAATCCGGAGGTTTCCAAAGGCACTACGATGGATTTTCATCTTATTGTCGTGCTTCATATCTTTGAACTCCATATCCACAAAATTCTCTTCGATACGAGGGAATTTCATCTTTTCGTCTCTGATAGTTTTTCTTAAGATATGAGATATCATCGTTTCTTTATCCAAGATCTCTTTATCTTTGTAACCGGTGATCCGATCAACAATGTGAATCAGGTGGCATTTCTTGTTCTCTTCTGAAGGACCAGATAATCTATTCTGCCAGTGCATCTCCTTCAACACGAACCCATGCTCTTAATGTTGATCTTTCAAAAGAGCATTGAGCTCAGAGAGTGTTTCGAGCATTTGTTCGGTTCTTCCGCCTTTTGAACTTGATATTATTGGAATATCTTGTTAATCCATGGTGGTATATGTTGATAATATGCTTGCCTATTCTATATCGATGGCAGAACATGGAAGATCATCTATGTTTTTTTCCTCAAACTTCGCGGACACTGCCTGTGTGCAAAGTTCTCAGTGTAAATTTTGACTTTTTGAAGTCACCTATCTCGGCCACGTCCTTCTGCTAAATACATCGCTTTAATTCTGTAATTAGCAAGCCCATTGTTAATTCCATCCTACATCTTCAACCAACCCGGAGTTTTTCCTTGTTGGCAAGTTATCATCATTGTTCCACTGAAGATTTTCCTCAAGATTGCTAAATCTCTCTCTATCATTTCAAGAAGAACATGGAGTTCTTTTCACCTCGGTCTCGTCAAGTAATCTTTTGAGACCCTCTCGCTCTATCGTCTATGCTCAATCCACCGGAGGCCATGAAGACTTTTCGGATCTTTTGTAATCCTTCTTTTCAAGCTGGTGCTATCCTTTCTCTACCTGTTGAATCTTGCAGTTGTTCTCTATAATCTTCCTTCATATCTATTCCGGTGGTTTGGATCTTCCGACACGACGACAACATCATCATCCTTATCTATCTTGGATCTAGCAAATCATTTGCATCTATCTTTGTTTTCATACGGAGTTCCATGAGTTTTATCAAGTTCTTCAGTCTGTTCGGCAGTTGGGTTGCATGGTTTTCCATTCATGTGCGGAGTAATGCTTTGGGTGCGGGATGGAGTAGCTACCATACCACTACTCTTATCATTCACTCTTGTACATTGAATTGGGGAACTAATGCGATTTAACTCATTCCACGGATGTAGAAGTGGCCTTTATCCCTCGATACTTTACTTCCGTCCTTGTTTTCCGGAGTGCTCTCTCGAAGAAAGTAATCAATAATCTCTTGTTGGTGATCTCGCCATTTCTACACGGAGCAAAATCTTTAATTATCTGGTGGGAATAAACGCAAACTCTTTTCTGTCCTCATCTTTCTGCCGGTGCTCGACATTCCCAAACAAGATGGAGGAAAATATCTCTCTCTATGTTTCATCAATTCTTTTTCTGTGGTAAAGCCAATTATGGTTGATGCCATCATCCGCAAATCTATTGCTTTAGCCTCAAGGTTAAAGAAGGCAATAAGTATCTCTACAACAAACTCCAGATCATCCATATTCTTTTCTTCTCGGGATTCTACCATAAACTAGCATCCCCCTTTCTCTTGAAGTGATATCCGCGCACCTCAATTGCGTGATCCTTTGGTTCTTACCGGTGCAAGAAAGATATAATCCGAGAACTCCTAACCCAAATCCTTCCACTGATCTCAAGGAACTCTATTGTTTGAAGGCAATATTGTTCTCCAAACTTCTTTTCCTAAATCTTTGGGATGATACAATGCTATTTTCATAGTGGTTGATAACTTCTCTAAAGTTATTCTTTTCTTCCGACGAGAAAAAGATTCACCCTCTCTTGTATCTATAAATCTTTAATCCTGACGGTTTCTCTCTCGATACATCGCCTTTTCATATTCTTTCAAGTGGTTCTATTCTTTTATCCTGTTTCTCGAGAACAGCGGAGCTATGTTCATCCTACCCTTCTTTTCTCACGACAATCCTTCAACTCTTCTAACCCGTTGTTTCTCAAGAAAAACTCAAGACTCGCAACAAGTCTAGTAGGTTTTGCAAGGTGTAATGGTCGCACCATTCCGTTGTTCATCATCTTGGGAACATGAGGGTCACCTTCGTTCCGAACACCCGCCTCTCTCGTGTCCTTTTCTTTTTCCTAGGAATCTCGGGGCGAGATTCTTGTTTAGTGGGGGAGAGTTGTAGCATCCCAATTGTATAACAATTGCAATGCTACTAGCCTAGTCTAGATAATGCTACCTTCCTACATGTTGAGATTGCGTCATCATTATATCTTGCTCATGTCATCATCCCACCTTGCATTTGAGCATCATATCAAACCCTTTTCATTTGGTTCTTATCTCATATGCATTATTAATTGTAGTTGCCTCTTGATATATTTTATTTGCTCCTTGATATGTTGTTGAATGCCCAAGTTGAGTTGAGGGCAGCTCTTTTAAATTCCTTCCATCTACTAACTTTCCATGTCACCTTCACTTGATATCACCCTTAATTCCACCATATATATATATGTATGTGGCCATTTTATTTAATTTGGTATTTGTAGAAGCCACACATATATGTATGGATCCAAAATCTACTATCCATATGGGGCATTATGATTTTGATCCAAACCATTCTAAGTTGCCTTGGAAATCTCTTTTATCTCACATGTAAGTGCAATACTTGTTTTCACTAAGTGGCCACATGCATGCTCTATTATTGTACACATGTATGGATGTGTGTACGCATGAAATAATGACAACCCATTTTCTTCTTATACTTCTAGTTTATTGTTTTGGTGTTGTTTTGGAATTCAATTCAAATCAATTAAATTGGATTCAACTCAAACCAATCCTACCTTACTTGATCTTCTCTTGTTTGCTAGCTACCCTTGATCTCCCTTTATCTCTACTTCTAAATCCTACATTTAATCCCCTTAATCCCTAACCTATCATTACGTGAGTAATCTCACTCTTTTCTCTCTAAGCTTTCTAACACGTGTGTGCACTTGCATGTACCCTGGTACACATGCATGTGTGAGAGTTCCAAACTAATCTCTCTCTATGATCAAAAGAGGCACATGCGCAGGTAGCTGTGCACCTCTCTCCTCACGCACGCCTTCCTCATGCCCCTCTCAGTTTTCTTTCAGGAACCCCCTGTCTCTCTCTCTGATCTAGCCGCACCTGGTGGAGTCCGAGCAAGCTGGTCCCTATTTATCCTCCTCTCATGCCCAACACATGATCGCCACCCCACCGAGGGCGTGCCCTCCTCGCCCATGTGCTTAAAGCAAGTCAAAGCAGAGGGCAAGCCAGCTTACAACCACTCCACCATCTCGATCTAAATCCGATCACCATCTTCCTCTCCACGCAAAGCGCCATGGCCAAACCGAGTTTGCCGTCGGCCACTTCCACTCACCGGTGATCTGCTGCCCTGCGCCCAAGCAACCGTGCCGTGGGGACTCGCCTAATGTTGCTGGTGCTGCGCGACTACATGGACACAAAGAAGAAGCAGCTGGGCGTCCTATCCGACGTCATGAACACCGCAACAATCCGCCGTTGTGAGCCCTTCTTCCCGGCGACACCACCAAGCTTCCCCGGCCTAGCCACCATGCCTGCAAGCATCTCAGTGAGTTTTTCTTCCCCCTCTCTTCTCTAGTCCACTCTGTAGTCTAGCGCCGCCGCGCGTGATGCCGAAGCGTCCCTGCACCCTGTTGTGGCCGTCGCAGACTACCATCGCTCGCCATCGTTGTCAACCTTGCCGACCCTCGTTTGTATGTCATCCATCTCCTCCTCGATGTTACCTTGCTCCTGCATCTCCCCTCGGATACCGAACCGCCCCACAGCCGCCTCATCAAGCTTCCCTGGAGCCGCCGCGCTGCACACATCGTCTTCCGCTCCTACGCGCGCGTGCAGGCTACAGCCTGTGCACCTTTTTGTTCCTCTGTTCCGCCATGTTTTCCGTCAGCACAATCCCTCCTCGGAAGCTCCTATTCATCTTCTGTAATCTCGATTCAACCATATTTCCGACGCATCAAACCAGGCCCCAATACGAGCTCTGTAGCTCTCAAGATCATCTAGCAACGTTGAGCCGATTTAAACTGCGAAACTGTCAGTTTATTCAGTTCGTGACTGTTACTGTCCGCCACACGTGCTCCTCTGTTCCCTCTCATTTTTCTGCCACCCTCAGTTTACCAACTACGGATCTATTCGACCATATCTCTTCTCATTTGATCCGTCTACACGCAGGAACAAACGACACTCAAATTGGAGGTCTGAGGCACTCGGAATCGTGCTACAAAAATCAACCAAGCTAGCTGACTTGCGCAGCTGAAAATTTCAGATTCAGCCAAAACTCTTGACGTGTTCTTGTCAGTTTTTCTCAAAGCCCCCTCTGCTTTTTGTGTTCTCCAACAACACTCGCCGGATAGCACACGTGTCAGCGTCGATAGCCCGCTCGCGCATGTGGCCCTGCTGTCCCGTGTCCCCACATGTCAGTGACCGTGCGTATATCAGCCATGAGTAACAAAAGTTCCAGATCCTTTTTCTGTTAATAAAAATAATTCTAGAAAATGTTTAATATGTTTTAATATCCGGAAAATAATATCTTTATTTTTGGTATTTCCAAATAATACAAATAATACATGTTTTTGAATCAGAAAAATGTAAGGATTTCAAATATGCCATCCAAAATAATGTTTGACTAATTGAAGTTTTCGAAATTGTTTAATTGCAATAAAATACCTTTTCCCAATTAATTAATAACTTTAATTCTATAACTTCAAATTTGACAAATAATATGTCTAAATCGATCAGCGCAGTGAGACCGTTCTAACTACGCATTCCATGATATGAATTGAAGCATGCATCATATAAATAATACGTGGACAGCAAGTTATATGGGGGCAAAACATGACTAAGAACTTAATAAAATGCTTTATTCTTGCACCCACACCTCACCCATGCCATGCTATGTTATGCCATGTAATTTGTGCATCATTCATCATGGCATGCTTGTTTGCTTGTCACATTTTATTTATATGTTTGCGCATTATATTTATGTTGGTCTTGTTTGTTTGGTTCTTCTCGCATAGACGCCGAGCAGGGGATTTATCAGGAATCCCAGGAGTACTACCCAGATCCATCCCTCGCTTCAACTGAGCTGCTAGGCAAGCACTACCACATGCTTGCATACATATAGTACCTATTGCTTCTATCTTATTCTTGCATCATGGAGTCGCGAATGCATTAAATTGAATCCTAAGTACCGCATAGCCTTTACTTTTAAACCCCACCGAGCTTGTTCCTCCATCCCATGAGCCATTACTACAGGAGTTGTTTGAGCCATGCGAGTCGTAGAACAGCATGTGTAGGGTATGTGAGTGTCTGATGGATAACGAGGTACATAAACAACTTAACCTGAGTAGTAATGGGATAACTAATGAAAGAGACATCGGTGGGCAATATCTGTCATTTGGTTTTTTATGTCCAGTTGTGTCTCGTAGGGCCCCGAGTACCTGATTCCTGTTACTTGACTATTCGCACTATCCACATCCGGGAGGCCTTATGGACCCCCCTTAGCCAGAGCTTGATTCATTTCTATTTCTTAGGGCCACAAACTAGTTTGGGGTTTTATTTACTATTCTGAACTTATGCCATGTTACTGTTTTATTAAGATTGTGCGTGGAGCACCTGTACTGTTTTGGAAGCGGAGTGTTTTTGCGGTATCGACACGCCCAGTCACATTTTCGGGTTCCCAGTTGTTTACAGCCATTGACGCAAACCTTGGGTCCGTCTCGGAGTCGGCCAACTTCGTTGCGGGTAGCTTAATGGGGTGGCCCCCTGAAATATTTTATGAATCCTGTGATCGCTTTGTCGTGAATGCCTCGTTGGGTTTTGAGTTGGTTTTTCCGAGGTTGATCGAGTGTGTGGTGCTATTTGTGCACCCCTGCAGGGTAAATCTTTCTGAAAGCCGTGTCCGCGGTTATAGACGACTTGGAGCATAGTTTCTCGATCATAGACAAGCATAACTAAAGTACCGCTTTTAATTTGACTAAATATCTGACTAGTAATTAGTGCAATACTCATGGAATGGTTAATAAAACTGCCAACGGATGGGTTGTTTGTCCGCTTTCTCGTTGGTAAGCGAGAAGGAGGATGGATCTGTTACTTTATACTGTTATAACTGTTGTGTCTAATTAACGGACATCCGCCTATAATTGGTTAGGCGAATGGTTAGTGAGTATCTATAGGCTTGTTAGCTATTATCTTTTGCTGCAATTGCGTCACCCCAGGTATATGTCCCCTTTAGAGGCATAAAGACTTGCTGAGTACCCCTAGGGTCTCACACGATAAATTGTTTGATTCAGATGAACAGGTGTATTCGCAAGATGGATACTGGGTGGAGGAGACAGATGATGTTGGCAACGATCACTGGGTGTAGAGATTCCGGGGATGGGGATCCGTGAGATCTGTGGGCGGGATGTGCTTATTTATGTGGCATCTTATGTCGATTTGTTTCTTATCCGTGCTCGGATCTTGTTTCCCGCTTCCGCTTGATACTCTGTTGATTGATGTATGAGGGGCTATCCTACACTATTATCTCTATCTAGGATATTTGGATCTTGCCGTATGGCGTTGCAATATTTCTATTTCTTTTAGATGGTATGGCTCTGAGAACTGTTGTAAGGTAGCTTGCATACATACTCACTTGTGTATGTATTTGATCTCTTCGCCTGTTGCCTACGCCGCTCGCTCTTGTCCCGATGTTCTTGGAAGTGGTTAGGGCGGTCGACGGGCCTACACGTAGGTGGCCCTGGGCCCCCGCTGTAAAACCCTTAACCACTTTTGGTTCATCCAGGCTTGAACTTAGAGCGTAGGGTCCGAGGTTGTTATATGGATCCATGTGTGGTCTCTGAAGAGAACACAAATGCAAGGACTCTGGTTGTTGTTAGTAAAAAGAGCACACATGCAACGACACTGGTGGATCCATGTGTGGATTGTAAAGAGAACACACATGCAATGACACTGGTGGATCCATATGTGGTATGTGAGAAGAACAGTCATGAAATGACTCAAGTTGTTGTTAGTAAAAAGAACACACATGCAATGACACAGGTGGATCCATAGGTGGATTGTGAAAAGAGCACACATGCAATGACACTGGTGGATCCATAGGTGGTATGTGAAAAGAACACACATGCAATGACTCCAATTGTTGTTAGTGAAAAGAACATACATGCAATGACACCGGTGGATCCATTTGTGGTCTCTGAAGAGAGACACATTTCAATGACTCTGGTTGTTGTTAGTAAAAAGAACACACATGCAATGACACTGGTGGATCCATGTGTGGTCTCTGAAGAGAAGACACATGCAATGACACTGGTTGTTGTTACTAAAAAGAACACACATGCAATGACACTGGTGGATCCATGTGTGGTCTCTGAAGAGAACACACATACAATGACACTGGTTGTTGTTAATAAAAAGAACACACATGCAATGACACTGGTGGATCCATTTGTGGATTGTGAAGAGGACACACATGAAATGACACTAGTGGATCCATAGGTGGTATGTGAGAAGAACAACCATGAAATGACCCTGGTTGTTGTTACTAAAAAGATCACACATGCAATGGCACTGGTGGATCCATAGGTGGATTGTGAAAAGAGCACACATGCAATGACACTGGTGGATCCATATGTGGTATGTGAAAAGAACACACATGCAATGACTCCAGTTGTTGTTAGTGAAAAGAACATACATGCAATGACACTGGTGGATCCATGTGTGGTCTGTGAAGAGAACACACATTTCAATGACTCTGGTGGATCCATATGTGGTATGTGAAAAGAACACACATGCAATGACTCTCGTTGTTATTAGTGAAAAGAAAACACATGCAATGACACTGGTGGATCCATAGGTGGTATGTGAAAAGAACACACATTTCAATGAATCTGGTTGTTGTTACTAAAAAGAACACGCATGCAATGACATTGGTGGATCCATAGGTGGATTGTGAAAAGAGCACACATGCAGTGACACTGGTGGATCCATATGTGGTGTGTGAAAAGAACACACATACAATGACTCCAGTTGTTGTTAGTGAAAAGAACATACATGCAATGACACTGGTGGATCCATGTCTGGTCTCTGAAGAGAGCACAGATTTCAATGACTCTGGTTGTTGTTTGTAAAAAGAACACACATGCAATGACACTAGTTGTTGTTACCAAAAAGAACACACATGCAATGAAACTGGTGGATCCGTGTGTGGACAGTGAAGAGAACACACATGCAATGACACTGGTGGATCCATAGGTGGTATGTGAGAAGAACAGCCATGAAATGACTCTGGTTGTTAGTAAAAAGAACACACATGCAATGACTCCAGTTGTTGTTAGTGAAAAGAACATACATGCAATGACACCGGTGGATCCATGTGTGGTCTCTGAAGAAAGCACACATTTCAATGACTCGGGTTGTTGTTAGTAAAAAGAACACAAATGCAATGACACTGGTGGATCCACGTGTGGTCTCTAAAGAGAACACACATGCAATGAAACTGGTTGTTGTTACTAAAAAGAACACACAAGCAATGACACTGGTGGATCTATGTGTGGATTGTGAAGAGAACACACATGCAATGACACTGGTGGATCCATAGGTGGTATGTGAGAAGAACATCGATGAAATGACTCTGGTTGTTGTTAGTAAAAAGAACACACATGCAATGACACTGGTGGATCCATAGGTGGATTGTGAAAAGAACACACATGCAATGACTCCAATTGTTGTTAGTGAAAAGAACACACATGCAATGACACCGATGGATCCATAGGTGGTCTCTGAAGAGAGCAGACATTTCAATGACTCTTGTTATTGTTAGTAACAAGAACACACATGCAATGACACTGGTGGATCCATAGGTGGATTGTGAAAAGAGCACACATGCCATGACATTGGTAGATCCATATGTGGTATGTGAAAAGAAAACACATGCAATGACACTGGTGGAACCATATGAGGTATGTGAGAAGAACGGTCATGAAATGACTCCAGTTGTTGTTAGTAAAAAGAACACTCATACTTTGCAAATGTATTTATAATTTTTGATGTTCCATGCTTGGTTTTATCCACTTTCTTGTGTTTTGTTCCAACTTTGGAGTACTTTTCATATGATTTCTTGGACTAACCTATTAACAAGAGCCACAGTGCGAGCTGCCTGTTTTCTGTTGTTTTTGGTTCCAGGAATGTCAGAAAATGAATATTCTCGGAATTGGACGGGACAAAAGCCAAAGTACCTATTTTTCCGGATGTCATCAAGTGCCAGAATACGAAACGGAGAGGGGCCAGGGGCCACTACACCACCTGGCCACGCGGCCAGGCCTGACCCGCACCAGGGGGTGGTGTAGCCACTCCCGACACCCCCTCGGCCTCTCCTTACGCCTATATATTGCCCTCGGGACGAAAACCCTAAGTACCCGATCAAAATCCAGGAAAGAGTCTGTAGCCGCCGTCATCTCCATCCCTAGATCGGGAGGGATCTGAAGCTCTTCCCGCACCCTGCCGGATAGGGGAATTCACCCTGGAGGCCTTCTTCATCACCATGCAGGCCTCTGGTGTGATGCGTGAGTAGTTCATCCTTGGATTACGGATCCATGTAGTAGCTAGATGGCTGGTTCTCCTCCTTTGTGCTTTCATGTTTAGATCTTGTGAGCTTCGTTCATGATCAAGATCATCTATTTGTAATTCTGCATGTTGTGTTTGCGGGGATCCGATGGATATTGAGATGCTATTTCAGATTGATTATTGATTCTATCATGTCTTTGTTAATTGTGATCTTGCATGCTTTCCGTTGTTATTAGCTATCTTCGCCAAGTAGATGCTAGCAACTCCAAGAGTTAGTATTTATGCTTGATAGTGGGTTCATGCCTCTGGTAATCTGGGGAAGTGACAGAAATCTCTAAGGTACTAGATGTGATGTTGCTACTAGGGAGAAAACAACAATCCTTTGTTCATAGAACAATCGTATTGTTTACTTTACACGCAGTTCGTAAAGCAATAATCTGTTGCTTGCAACTTAATACTAGAGGGGGTTCGGATGATTACCTGAAGGTGGATTATTAGTCATACATGAAGTTGGATGGCGGTCTATGTATAATGTTGTAATGCCCAATCAAGTCTCAAAGGAGTCAAGATGATTAGTATATGCATGTATTGCTTTCTCGGTGTTTGTCAATTGCCCCGCTGTAATTTGTTCACCCAACATGTTATCTATCTAAGGAGAGCCACCTCTAGTGAACTGTGGATCCCGGTCCTTGTCTTTTACATACAATCTACAATCTTTTACTGCTTTGTGTTTACTTTCTGCAAACTTTTACTTCTTTACATTCGATACGTTTAATCCTTTGTTTACCGCAAAACACGGTGAGATTGAAAACCTCATCGCAAGTTGGGGAGAAAGTTCTATGGTTGTGTTGTGCAGGGCTCCACGTTGCTACTAGCACCGGTAGTGTGCCCTGCCAAAGCTCAGCTAGTAACACCTTTGAGGTGTTTCCTTGCTCCCGCTGGTTTGATTAAACCTTGGTTTCATAACTGAGGGAAACTTGTTGCTATGCTCATCATACTTTCCTCTTGGGGTTCCCAATGAGCTATACATCAACACCGCCATCAAGCATTTTTCTAGGCGCCGTGCATTGAGCCATCAAGCGATTTTCTGGCGCCGTTGTCGGGGAGTCAAGGACATCTTCACAAGGGGAGTCCCTCATAACCAATCTCTTTACTTTGTTGTTTTTGTTTTGCTTAGTTTTATTTTTTCTTTGTTTGCTTGTTTTGTTATTCAAAAACACACAAAAATAGTTTTACAAGTTTGCTTTCTTATTTGAAAACCCAAAAAATGACTACTCTTGAAAACACTAAGTTGTGTGACTTCACTAGCACCAACAACAATGATTTCATGAGCACACCTATTGCTCCACATGTTCCTGAAGCTACTTTCTTTGAGATAAAACCTGCTTTGCTCAATCTTGTTATGAGAGAACAATTTTCTGGTATTGGTAATGAAGATGCTGCTTCCCATCTAAATAACTTTGTTGAACTTTGTGAGATGCAAAAGCATAGGGATATAGATGGTGATATTATTAAGCTGAAATTGTTTCCTTTCTCTTTGAGAGGAAAATCTAAAGAATGGTTGAATTCCTTAACTAGGAATAGTATTGATTCTTGGACTAAGTGCAAAGATGCTTTTATTGGAAAATACTATCCTCCTGCTAAGATTATATCCATGAGAAGTGAAATAATGAAGTTTAACAACTTGATAATGAGCATGTTGCTCAAGCTTGGGAAAGAATGAAATCTTTGGATAAGAATTGTCCCACTCATGGACTGATTGCTTGGATGATCATCCAAACTTTTTATGCAGGATTGAACTATTCTTCAAGGAACCTATTTGATTATGCTATTGGAGGTACCTTTATGACCATCACTTTGGGTGCTGCAATAAAATTTCTGGACAATATGATGGTTAATTATTCTGAATGGCATACTGAGAGAGCTCCACAAGGTAAGAAGGTAAATTCTATTGAGCAAACTTCCTCCTTGAGTGATAAGATTGATATTATTATGTCTATGCTTATTAATGGGAAAGCCCATATTGATCCAAATAATGTTCCTTTAACCTCTTTGGTTGCTCAAGAAGAGCAAGTTGGTGTGAACTTCATAAGAAATAACAACTTTGGCAGTAATGCTTGTAGGAGTAATTTTGGTAACAACAATTATAAGCCATATCCTCCCAACAATGGTAATGCTTATGGAAATTATTACAACAATAATAGGAGTGCTCCCTCTGAACTTGAAGTTATGCTCAAAGACTTTATTAGTAAACAAACTGCTTTCAATAAAACTATTGAGGAAAAACTCTCTAATGCTGAAAGAAATATAGCATCTTTGGCTAAAACTCAATCTTCTTTGAATAAAATGGCTGCTAAACCTGAAACTAATGAGAATCCCTTTGCAACCACTAATGCTATACAAGTAAGAATTGATGAAAATGTTAGATTATTACCTGAATTACATGCTAAGTGGGAAAGAGAAGATGAAATTGCTAGAAACATTAGTGTTTCTACTATTACCACCACTAGTGTTGAGGCTAGTAATAGTTCTACTACTTTAGATGATAAATTTGATTTTGATCTTGATGGTTGCAATATCTCTGAAGTTATCAAGTTCCTACAAAAGCATGCTAGAAGTCCTAATGCTAGTGCTATGAACATGGCCTTTACAGAACACATTACTGATGCTCTCATAAAAATTAAAGAAGAAAAGATGAAACATAAAGCTTCTATTCCTATAAAACAAGAGGATGGTTGGGAACGCATCATTAATATGAAAGTGAATGACTTTGATTTCAAAGCTTTGTGTGATCTTGATAGTAGTGTTTCTATTATGCCTAGAAGGATTTATGATATGCTTGATTTGCCTCCTCTTGAAGATTGCTATTTGAATGTCCCACTTGATGATAATGGTAAAAATAAACTCATGGGGAGTCTTAATGATGTTCTTATTATGGTTAAAAATTCCTATATCCGTGTTGATTTCTATGTTTTGGATGTTGAATTCAATGCTTCTTGTCCTATTACTTTGGGAAGACCTTTTCTTAGAACTGTTGGCGCCATCATTGATATGAAAGAAGGCACCATTAAATATCAACTCCCACTCAAGAAAGGTATAGAACACTTCCCTAAAAAGAGAGAAAAGATTTCTTTTACTTCTCCTATGAAAACAAAATTTGGTCTTAATGCTTCTTCATTTGAGAACACTTGATTCTTTCTTTGCTTCTTATGCCTAACTTAAATGCGTTAAAGAAAAGTACTTATTGGGAGATAACCCAAAAGTTTTAGATGAGTCTTGGAAGTTATTACCTCTGTACTAACCTATCCTTATCCTTTTTATTTGCTTTTTGTGCAAAGAGTAACCTCTAATGAGAGAGAAGTAATGATTGGGAAAGTTGCTGTCCCGAAACAGATTTCTGTGCTTCACCGTAAACATTCGTGAGAGAGCTCTGTATGTCGGATTGCGCTGTAATTTTTTGTGCTTCTGCCGCAGGTTGTTATCTAACATTATTTAGTTCAACACTTTTTGATTTGAGTAATAGAATGTCTTCGAAAAAATCGTCTTTACCTGCTGGTCTGTTTTGACAGATTTCTGCCATTATTTTCATTTGCTTCTTGTTGGTTCCTTTTTGAGTTTTTTTGGGGAATTGAGATTTTTGAGGGAAGTGCTACAGTAGCTTGTGTTTTAATGGAAGTTTATTGGTATTAGAACTGATCCTAAAGACCTATTATTTTGAGTGCACTAATGTTGCTGATAAAGATTGTGTGAAGTTTTGTATGAAGGAAAAATTTCAGGTGTATGGAAGGAATGAGTAATGAGATGAAGGATGGACTAAAGCTCAAGATTGAGGATTCCATGCGTGTCACCCCAAGAAATATCCAAGAAGTACAAGCTTCAAAGCTTGGGGATGCCCAAGGCATCCCCTTCTTCATCAATAAAAATCCCAGGTTTCTTCCAAACGCTTCATTTTTATTGTTTCATGCATAGTTGTGTTTTTCTTGGAGCGTCTTCTTTTTCGTTTTCGTTTTGGTTTTCATTTGCTTTGGTTTGCTTAGTTTTCTGAATAAATTGGTTGGACCCCCTCTTTCATACATTGGTTTGCAAATAGTTTGGTTTGGTTTGGAAAAGAGTAGGAAAGTTCATGCTTATGTGGTAGAAAGAGCTCGTTTTTGACTGTGGCCTATGGTTTGCCATGCCATGCTTGATATTGTTTTGGATTTATGCTTAGTATTGTTTGATGTAGCATGACTTGTTATAAAAAATTGAGATTGCCTAATGTGCCTTGGATGAATCATGCGTTGTTTTAGCATATTAAAGCATAGTATAGTGGTATTCTCCTTTGATGCTTTATTTGGGTTGACTTGGCACATGCTCACACCATGTTATGACTATCCCAAGTCACCATAGCCTTTATGATCTTGTAGTTTTCAACTTGTAGTATCACTTTATGCTTTGATCAATGATGTTTTTTCTCTCTGCATGATTATGGCCATTATTTCTCTCTTAGTTTGTCACTCCCAGTCTTTTGCTAGCCTCCACAACCAAGTATGAGTTCCACTCATGCATCCAACTCCCTAAACCAAGTTATTCCAAAGAGTCCACCATACCTACCTACTAGCTTATGCTATTCCAAGTATATTCATGCTTTTGTTTACCTTCCAAATTAAACTTGTTATGAGAAAACTAGTGATTAAAGCTCTCACGAATTTGATGGCACACTTTACTTTACTTGACTCTAATAAACTTGAACCATTGCGTCCTTCTTTGTTGCGTATATGCTTGCGCTTTATAAGTTGAAATTAGCAGAACCATGTACCATGGGGAACGCTTTCAACATTGCACTTGTACTTTGTACCCCGTTGATATCATGTTCTTTTACTTACGGATCCCGGCGGTGTGAACTAAAAGTGGAACTTGTAAGATCATGGAGTTTGTATGTGTGTTAGAGAAACGCCTGGGCCGCTAGCCTAATGTTGGAGATATGCCCAAGAGGCAATAATAAAGTGGTTATTATTATATCTTTATGTTTATGATAAATGTTTACATCCCATGCTATAATTGTATTAACCGGAAACATTAATACTTGTGTGTTTTGTAAACATAAAATAGTCCCTAGTAAGCCTCTTGTTAAACTAGCTTGTTGATTAATGGATGATCATGGTTTCCTGATCATGGACATTGGATGTCGTTAATAACAAGATCATATCATTAGGAGAATGATGTGATGGACACACACCCGTAGTAAGCATAGCATAAGATCAAGTCATTAAGTTCGTTTGCTATAAGCTTTAAAATACATAGTAACCTAATCCTTCGACCATGAGGTTATGTTAATCACCATCACCGGATGGGTACTTTGATGACATCAAACACCGCTTCGTAACTGGGTGGTCATAAAGGTGTCATTGGGTATTCTGAAAGTATGTGTGGAAGCGCATGGACCAAGATTGGGATTTGTCCATCCATATGACGGATAGATATGCTCTGGGCCCTCTCGGTGGAATGTCATCTAGTTAGCTTGCAAGCATGTGACTGGGTCACAAGGGATGACATATCATGGAACGAGTAAAGAGTACTTGTCAGTAACGAGGTAGAACTAGGTATGGAGATACCGACGATCAAACCTCGGATAAGTATAGTATCGCGTGACAAAGGGAATTGGTTTCATATGTAAATGGTTCTATCGATCATGAAGTCATCGTTGAGTATGTGGGAGCCATTATGGATCTCCAGGTCCCGCTGATGGTTATTTATAGGAGATGTGTCTCTGTCATGTCTACATATTCACGAACCATAGGGTGACACACTTAAGGTTCGAAGTTGTTTTAAGTAGATATGGAATGTGCGTTGGAGACCGAATGTTGTTCGGAGTCTCGGATTGGATCCGGGACATCACGAGGAGATCCGGAATTGTCCGGAGAATAAGATTCATATATTGGGGATCATTTTCTGAGTTAGGAAATGTTCCGGAGTATTTGTATGAGGATTCTAGAAGGTTTTGGAATGTTCCGGAAGGTTCTGGAAGATTTCTTGGAGTTTGCTTGAAAACCAAGAAAGGATCAATGAGTCCTTGTGGGGCAAGACAAGGAGTCGTGGGGGAGGAGGGCTCCTCCCCCCCTCCCAATCCGTCGGCCAAGGGAGAGGGGAGTCCTACAAGGACTCCACCTCCCCATGGCGCCTCCCCCTTTAAATAGAGGGGTGGGGGCGCCACCCTCTGGCCCTCCTCCGCTACTCCAATCCTAGCCGCCTCTCTCCTCCTCCTTTCTTCTGCTCAGGCTTAGGCGAAGCCCTGCAGAATTCTCTACTCTACCACCACCACCACGCCGTCGTGCTGCTGGGATTCCGTGGAGAAGATCTACTACCTCCGCTGCTCGCTGGAACAAGGAGAGGAAGGTCTGCTTCGACTCTGTACGTGTGACCGACTGTGGAAGCGCTGCCGGAACGCGGCGCCGGAAGGATCGTCCACTCGATCTTGAGATCGGCAAGTGATCGACTACATCAACCACGAGATAAAATCTCGTAACGCTTTCGGATCTACAAGGGTTAGTACAGATCTATATCGTTGCACATGTCTAATAGATTAGATCTTGACTTTTATCTAGATTAGATCTGGGTTTTGTTCGTTCTTGCGGTAGAATTTTTTTGTTTTCCATGCTACGAACCCTTCAGTGGTATTAGAGCCGTATCTATGCGTAGATCTGTTGCACGAGTAGAACACAATGGTTTCGTGGGCGCTGGTGCTCGTGCCGTCTTTTGCTTTGTGTACTTTGCATCTTGCGGCATGGTGGGATGAAGCGGCTCGGGCTAACCTTACATGTCATCGCACATGAGACTTGCTCCACGCTTGACGTGTAACTTGCTTTGCACAAGTGGCTTTGCGGGTGTCTGTCTCTCCCACCATAGTATGTTGATACATTGCAAATGTATCTATAATTTTTGATGTTCCATGCTTGGTTTTATCCACTTTCTTGTGTTTTGTTCCAAATTTGGAGTACTTTTCATATGATTTCTTGGACTAACCTATTAACAAGAGCCACAGTGCTAGCTGCCTGTTTTCTGCTGTTTTTGGTTCCAGGAAAGTCAGAAAATGAATATTCTCGGAATTGGACGGGATAAAAGCCAAAGTGCCTATTTTTCCGGATGTCATCAAGTGTCAGAATACGAGACAGAGAGGGGCCAGGGGGCCACCACACCACCTGGCCGCGCGGCCAGGCCTGGCCCGCACCAGGGGGTGGTGTGGACGGTCCCGGCACCCCCTCGGCCTCTCCTTCCGCCTATATATTGCCCTCGGGACGAAAACCCTAAGTACCCGATCAAAAATCCACGAAAGAGTCTGTAGCCGCCGTCATCTCCATCCCAAGATCGGGAGGGATCTGAAGGTCTTACCGGCACCCTGCTGGAGAGGGGAATTCACCCTGGAGGCCTTCTTCATCACCATGCAAGCCTCCGGTGTGATGCGTGAGTAGTTCATCCTTGGACTACGGATCCATGTAGTAGCTAGATGGCTGGTTCTCCTCCTTTGTGCTTTCATGTTTAGATCTTGTGAGCTCCGTTCATGATCAAGATCATCTATTTGTAATTCTGCATGTTATATTTGTGGGGATCCGATTGATATTGAGATGCTATTTCAAATTGATTATTGACTCTATCATGTCTTTGTTATTTGTGATCTTGCATGCTTTCCGTTGTTAGTAGCTATCTTGGCCAAGTAGATGCTAGAAACTCCAAGAGTTAGTATTTATGCCCGATAGTGGGTTCATGCCTCTGGTAATCTGGGGAAGTGACAGAAATCTCTACGGTACTAGATGTGTTGTTGCTACTAGGGAGAAAACAATAATCCTTTGTTCATAGAACAATCGTATTGTTTACTTTACACGCAGTTCGTAAAGCAATAATCTGTTGCTTGCAACTTAATACTGGAGGGGGTTTGGATGATAACCTGAAGGTGGATTATTAGTCATAGATGCAGTTGGATGGCGGTCTATGTATAATGTTGTAATGCCCAATCAAGTCTCAAAGTAGTCAAGATGATTAGTATATGCATGTATTGCTTTCTCGGTGTTTGTCTATTGCCTCCCTGTAATTTGTTCACCCAGCATGTTATCTATCTAAGGAGAGCCACCTCTAGTGAACTATGGATCCCGGTCCTTGTCTTTTACATACAATATACAATCTTTTACTTCTTTGTGTTTTCTTTCTGCAAACTTTTAAGTCTTTCCATTCGATACGTTTAATCCTTTGTTTATCGCAAAACACGGTGAGATTGACAACCTCATCGCAAGTTGGGGACAAAGTTCTATGGTTGTGTTGTGCAGATCTCCACGTTGCTACTAGCACCGGTAGTGCGCCCTGCCAAAGCTCAGCTAGTAACACCTTTGAGGTGTTTCCTTGCACCTACTGGTTCGATTAAACCTTGGTTTCATAACTGAGGGAAACTTGCTACTGTGCTCATCATACCTTCCTCTTGGGGTTCCCAACGAGCTATACATCAACACCGCCATCAAGCATTTTTCTGGGCGCCGTGCATTGAGCCATCAAACACACATGCAATGACACTTGTGGATCCATAGGTGGATTGTGAAAAGAGCACACATGCAATGACACTGGTGGATCCATATGTGGTATGTGAGAAGAACAACCATGAAATGACTCTGGTTGTTGTTAGTGAAAAGAACATACATGCAAGGACTCCAATTGTTGTTAGTGAAAAGAACATACATGCAATGACACCGGTGGATCCATGTGTGGTCTCTGAAGAGAACACACATTTCAATGACTCTGGTTGTTGATAGTAAAAAAACACATGCAATGACACTGGTGGATCCATGTGTGGTCTCTGAAGAGAACACACATGCAATGACTCTGGTTGTTGTTAGTAAAAAGAGCACACATGCAATGACACTGGTGGATCCATGTGTGGATTGTGAAGAGAACACAAATGCAATGACACTGGTTGATCCATATGTGGTATCTGAGAAGAACAGTCATGAAATGACTCAAGTTGTTGTTATTAAAAAGAACACACATGCAATGACACTGGTGGATCCGTAGGTGGATTCGAAAAGAGCACACATGCAATGACACTGGTGGATCCATATGTGGTTTGTGAAAAGAACACACATGCAATGACTCCAGTTGTTGTTAGTGAAAACACCATAAATGCAATGACATCGGTGAATCCATGTGTGGTCTCTGAAGAGAGCACACATTTCAATGACTCTGGTTGTTGTTGGTAAAAAGAACACACATGCAATGACACTGGTGGATACAAGTGTGGTCTTTGAAGAGAACACACATGCAATGACACTGGTTGTTGTTACTAAAAAGAACACACATGCAATGACACAAGTGGATCCATGTGTGGATTGTGAAGAGAACACACATGCAATGACATTGGAGGATCCATAGGTGGTATGTGAGAGGAACAGCCATGGAATGACTCTGGTTGTTGTTAGTAAAATGGACACACATGCAATGACTCCAATTGTTGTTAGTGAAGAGAACATACATGCAATGACACCGGTGGATCCATGTGTGATCTGTGAAGAGAGCACACATTTCAATCAGAGAGCACACATTTCAATGACTCTAGTTGTTGTTAGTAAAAAGAACACACATGCAATGACACTGGTGGATCCATATGTGGTCTCTGAAGAGAACACACATGCAATGACACTGGTTGTTGTTACTAAAAAGAACACACATGCAACGACACTGGTGAATCCATGTGTGGATTGTGAAGAGAACACACATGCAATGACACTGGTGGATCCATAGGTGGTATGTGAGAAGAACAACCATGAAAGGACTCTAGTTCTTGTTAGTAAAAAGAACACACATGCAATGACACTGGTGGATCCATAGGTGGATTGTGAAAAGAACACACATGCAATGACTCCAGTTGTTGTTAGTGAAAAGAACATACATGCAATGACACTGGTGGATCCATGTGTGGTCTCTGAAGAGAACACACATTTCAATGACTCTGGTGGATCCATATGTGGTATGTGAAAAGAACACACATGCAATGACTCTGGTTGTTAGTGAAAAGAACACACATGCAATGACACTGGTGGATCCATATGTGGTATGTGAAAAGAACATACATTTAAATGACTCTAGTTGTTGTTACTAAAAAGAACACACATGCAATGACAATGGTGGATCCATAGGTGGATTGTGAAAAGAGCACACATGTAGTGACGCTTGTGGATCCATATGTGGTATGTGAAAAGAACACACATGCAATGACCCAAGTTGTTGTTAGTGAAAAGAACATACATGCAATGACACCGGTGGATCCATGTGTGGTCTCTAAAGAGAGCACACATTTCAATGACTCTGGTTGTTGTTAGTAAAAAGAACACACATGAAATGACACTGGTGGATCCATCTGTGGTATCTGAAGAGAACACACATGCGATGACACTGGTTGTTGTTACTAAAAAGAACACACATGCAATGACACAGGTGGATCCGTGTGTGGATTGTGAAGAGAACACACATGCAATGACTTTGGTGGATCCATAGGTGGTATGTGAGAAGAACAGCCATGAAATGACTCTGGTTGTTGTTAGTAAAAAGAACACACATGCAATGACACTGGTGGATCCATGTGTGGTCTCTAAAGAGAACACACATGCAATGACACTGGTGTTACTAAGAAGAACACACATGAAATCACACTGGTGGATCCATGTGTGGATTGTGAAGAGAACACTCATGCAACGACACTAGTGGATCCATAGGTGGTATGTGAGAAGAACAACCATGAAATGACTCTGGTTGTTGTTAGTAAAAAGAACACACATGCAATGACACTAGTGGATCCATAGGTGGATTGTGAAAAGAGCACACATGCAATGACACTAGTTGATCCATATGTGGTATGTGAAAAGAACACACATGCAATGACTCCAGTTGTTGTTAGTGAAAAGAACATACATGCAATGACACTGGTGGATCCATGGGTGGTCTCTGAAGAGAACACACATTTCAAGGGCTCTGGTGGATCCATATGTGGTATGTGAAAAGAACACACATGCACTGACTCTGGTTGTTGTTAGTGAAAAGAACACACATGCAATGACACTGGTGGATCCATAGGTGGTATGTGAAAAGAACACACATTTCAATGACTCTGGTTGTTGTTACTAAAAAGAACACACATGCAATGACACTGGTGGGTCCATAGGTGGATTGTGAAAAGAACACACGTGCAGTGACACTGTTGGATCCATATGTGGTATGTGAAAAGAACACACATGCAATGACTCCAGTTGTTGTTAGTGAAAAGAATATACATGCGATGACACCGGTGGATCCATGTGTGGTCTGTGAAGAGAACAAACATTTCAATGACTCTAGTTGTTGTTAGTAAAAAAACACACATGCAATGACACTGGTGGATGCATGTGTGGTCTTTGAAGAGAACACACATGCAATGACTCTGGTTGTTGTTAGTAAAAACAACACACATGCAATGACACTGGTGGATGCATGTGTGGATTGTGAAGAGAACACACATGCAATGACAGTGGTGGATCCATATGTGGTATGTGAGAAGAACAGTCATGAAATGACTCAAGTTGTTTTTAGTAAAAAGAACGCATATGCAATGACACTGGTGGATCCGTAGGTGGATTGTGAAAAGAGCACACATGCAATGCAACTGGTGGATCCATATGTGGTATGTGAAAAGAACACGCATGCAATGACTCCAGTTGTTCTTAGTGAAAAGAACATAAATGCAATGACATCGATGGATCCATGTGTGGTCTCTGAAGAGATCACACATTTCAATGACTCTGGTGGATCCATATGTGGTATGTGAAAAGAACACACATGCAATGACTCTGGTTGTAGTTAGTGAAAACAACACACATGCAATGACACTGGTGGATCCATAGGTGGTATGTGAAAAGAACACACATTTCAATGACTCTGGTTGTTGTTAGTGAAAAGAACACACATGCAATGACACTAGTGGATCCATATGTGGTATGTGAAAAGAACACACATTTATATGACTCTGGTTGTTGTTACTAAAAAGAAAACAGATGCAATGACAATGGTGGATCCATAGGTGGATTCTGAAAAGACAACACATGCAGTGACACTGGTGGATCCATATGTGGTATGTGAAAAAACACACATGCAATGACCCCAGTTGTTGTTAGTGAAAACAACATACATGCAATGATACCGGTGGATCCATGTGTGGTCTCTAAAAAGAGCACACATTTCAATGACTCTGGTTGTTGTTAGTAAAAAGCACACACATGCAATGACACTGGTGGATGCATCTGTGGTGTCTGAAGAGAACACACATGCAATGACACTGGTTGTTGTTACTAAAAAGAACACACATGCAATGACACTGGTGGATGCGTGTGTGGATTGTGAAGAGAACACACATGCAATGACTGTGGTGGATCCATAGGTGGTATGTGAGAAGAACAGCCATGAAATGACTCTGGTTGTTGTTAGTAAAAAGAACACACATGCAATGACTCCAGTTGTTGTTAGTTAAAAGAACATACATGCAATAACACCGGTGGATCCATGTGTGATCTATGAAGAGAGCACACATTTCAATGACTCTGGTTGTCGTTAGTAAAAAGAACACACATGCAATGACACTGGTGGATCCATGTGTGGTCTCTGAAGAGAACACACATTCAATGACACTGGTTATTGTTACTAAGAAGAACACACATGTAATGACACTAGTGGATCCATGTGTGGATTGTGAAGAGAACACACATGCAATGACATTGGTGGATCCATAGGTGGTATGTGAGAAGAACAACCATGAAATGACTAGTTGTTGTTAGTAAAAAGAACACACATGCAATGACACTGGTGGATCCATAGGTGGATTGTGAAAAGAGCACACATGCAATGACACTGGTTGTTCCATATGTGGTATGTGAAAAGAACACACATGCAATGACTCCAGTTGTTGTTAGTGAAAAGAACATACATACAATGACACTTGTGGATCCATGTGTGGTCTCTGAAGAGAACACACATTTCAAGGACTCTGGTGGATCCATGTGTGGTATGTGAAAAGAGCACACATGCAATGACTCTGGTTGTAGTTCGTGAAAAGAACACACATGCAATGACACTAAAGGATCCATAGGTGGTATGTGAAAAGAACACACATGCAATGACCCCAATTGTTGTTAGTGAAAACAACATACATGCAATGACACCGGTGGATCCATGTGTGGTCTCTAAAAAGAGCACACATTTCAATGACTCTGGTTGTTGTTAGTAAAAAGAACACACATGCAATGACACTGGTGGATCCATCTGTGGTGTCTGAAGAGAACACACATGCAATGACACTGGTTGTTGTTACTAAAAAGAACACACATGCAATGACACTGGTGGATCTGTGTGTGGATTGTGAAAAGAACACACATGCAATGACTCTGGTGGATCCATAGGTGGTATGTGAGAAGAACAACCATGAAATGACTCTGGTTGTTGTTAGTAAAAAGAACACACATGCAATGACTCCAGTTGTTGTTAGTTAAAAGAACATACATGCAATAACACCGGTGGATCCATGTGTGATCTATGAAGAGAGCACACATTTCAATGACTCTGGTTGTCGTTAGTAAAAAGAACACACATGCAATGACACTGGTGGATCCATGTGTGGTCTCTGAAGAGAACACACATTCAATGACACTGGTTATTGTTACTAAGAAGAACACACATGTAATGACACTAGTGGATCCATGTGTGGATTGTGAAGAGAACACACATGCAATGACATTGGTGGATCCATAGGTGGTATGTGAGAAGAACAACCATGAAATGACTAGTTGTTGTTAGTAAAAAGAACACACATGCAATGACACTGGTGGATCCATAGGTGGATTGTGAAAAGAGCACACATGCAATGACACTGGTTGTTCCATATGTGGTATGTGAAAAGAACACACATGCAATGACTCCAGTTGTTGTTAGTGAAAAGAACATACATACAATGACACTTGTGGATCCATGTGTGGTCTCTGAAGAGAACACACATTTCAAGGACTCTGGTGGATCCATATGTGGTTTGTGAAAAGAACACACATGCAATGACTCTGGTTGTAGTTAGTGAAAACAACACACATGCAATGACACTGGTGGATCCATAGGTGGTATGTGAAAAGAACACACGTTGCAATTACTCTGGTTGTTGTTACTAAAAAGAACACACATGCAATGACACTGGTGGATCCATATGTGGTATGTGAAAAGAACACACATTTATATGACTCTGGTTGTTGTTACTAAAAAGAAAACAGATGCAATGACAATGGTGGATCCATAGGTGGATTCTGAAAAGACAACACATGCAGTGACACTGGTGGATCCATATGTGGTATGTGAAAAAACACACATGCAATGACCCCAGTTGTTGTTAGTGAAAACAACATACATGCAATGATACCGGTGGATCCATGTGTGGTCTCTAAAAAGAGCACACATTTCAATGACTCTGGTTGTTGTTAGTAAAAAGCACACACATGCAATGACACTGGTGGATGCATCTGTGGTGTCTGAAGAGAACACACATGCAATGACACTGGTTGTTGTTACTAAAAAGAACACACATGCAATGACACTGGTGGATGCGTGTGTGGATTGTGAAGAGAACACACATGCAATGACTGTGGTGGATCCATAGGTGGTATGTGAGAAGAACAGCCATGAAATGACTCTGGTTGTTGTTAGTAAAAAGAACACACATGCAATGACTCCAGTTGTTGTTAGTTAAAAGAACATACATGCAATAACACCGGTGGATCCATGTGTGATCTATGAAGAGAGCACACATTTCAATGACTCTGGTTGTCGTTAGTAAAAAGAACACACATGCAATGACACTGGTGGATCCATGTGTGGTCTCTGAAGAGAACACACATTCAATGACACTGGTTATTGTTACTAAGAAGAACACACATGTAATGACACTAGTGGATCCATGTGTGGATTGTGAAGAGAACACACATGCAATGACATTGGTGGATCCATAGGTGGTATGTGAGAAGAACAACCATGAAATGACTAGTTGTTGTTAGTAAAAAGAACACACATGCAATGACACTGGTGGATCCATAGGTGGATTGTGAAAAGAGCACACATGCAATGACACTGGTTGTTCCATATGTGGTATGTGAAAAGAACACACATGCAATGACTCCAGTTGTTGTTAGTGAAAAGAACATACATACAATGACACTTGTGGATCCATGTGTGGTCTCTGAAGAGAACACACATTTCAAGGACTCTGGTGGA
Source organism: Avena eriantha (assembly GCA_910589775.1). NCBI lineage: Eukaryota > Viridiplantae > Streptophyta > Magnoliopsida > Poales > Poaceae > Avena > Avena eriantha. Next base: position 183,649,736 of record OU342740.1, on the reverse strand, counting down.
TCCATGTGTGGTATGTGAAAAGAGCACACATGCAATGACTCTGGTTGTAGTTCGTGAAAAGAACACACATGCAATGACACTAAAGGATCCATAGGTGGTATGTGAAAAGAACACACATGCAATGACCCCAATTGTTGTTAGTGAAAACAACATACATGCAATGACACCGGTGGATCCATGTGTGGTCTCTAAAAAGAGCACACATTTCAATGACTCTGGTTGTTGTTAGTAAAAAGAACACACATGCAATGACACTGGTGGATCCATCTGTGGTGTCTGAAGAGAACACACATGCAATGACACTGGTTGTTGTTACTAAAAAGAACACACATGCAATGACACTGGTGGATCTGTGTGTGGATTGTGAAAAGAACACACATGCAATGACTCTGGTGGATCCATAGGTGGTATGTGAGAAGAACAACCATGAAATGACTCTGGTTGTTGTTAGTAAAAAGAACACACATGCAATGACTCCAGTTGTTGTTAGTTAAAAGAACATACATGCAATAACACCGGTGGATCCATGTGTGATCTATGAAGAGAGCACACATTTCAATGACTCTGGTTGTCGTTAGTAAAAAGAACACACATGCAATGACACTGGTGGATCCATGTGTGGTCTCTGAAGAGAACACACATTCAATGACACTGGTTATTGTTACTAAGAAGAACACACATGTAATGACACTAGTGGATCCATGTGTGGATTGTGAAGAGAACACACATGCAATGACATTGGTGGATCCATAGGTGGTATGTGAGAAGAACAACCATGAAATGACTAGTTGTTGTTAGTAAAAAGAACACACATGCAATGACACTGGTGGATCCATAGGTGGATTGTGAAAAGAGCACACATGCAATGACACTGGTTGTTCCATATGTGGTATGTGAAAAGAACACACATGCAATGACTCCAGTTGTTGTTAGTGAAAAGAACATACATACAATGACACTTGTGGATCCATGTGTGGTCTCTGAAGAGAACACACATTTCAAGGACTCTGGTGGATCCATATGTGGTTTGTGAAAAGAACACACATGCAATGACTCTGGTTGTAGTTCGTGAAAAGAACACACATGCAATGACACTAAAGGATCCATAGGTGGTATGTGAAAAGAACACACGTTGCAATTACTCTGGTTGTTGTTACTAAAAAGAACACACATGCAATGACACTGGTGGATCCATAGGTGGATTGTGAAAAGAACACACGTGCAGTGACACTGGTGGATCCATATGTGGTATGTGAAAAGAACACACATGCAATGACTCAAGTTGTTGTTAGTGAAAAGAACATACATGCAATGACACTGGTGGATCCATGTGTGGTCTCTAAAGAGAGCACACATTTCAATGACTCTGGTTGTTGTTAGTAAAAAGAACACACATGCAATGACACTAGTGGATCCATGTGTGGTCTCTAAAGAGAACACACATGCAATGACTGTTGGGTCCGCAGCATAGAAAACAAAATTTTTCCTACGATGAGAACTATACGCCAAGATCTATCTACTAGATACAGAGCAACAGGTGGACATACATCCATGGAGAACTTACCCTCGAAGACAACGAGTTTTGTTAATGAGTAGGAACTCGTGGTTGATGTAGTCGTACGCTTGCCGATCTCAAGATCGTGTGGAAGTCCGAGCGCCGCAAATCAGCAGCGCATCCGTCCTCGCACACACGTTCAAGCCACCGGACGACCTCCACCTCCTCGCTCCAGCGAATCAGCGGAAGCAGCAACTCCTTCCAAACGCAAGGCCACCGGGAACATGTATCTCACTAATCCGAGACCATGGGGGAATATCTAGGGGGGGAGAGAGATCCTTCACGAGGAGGTGTGTTTTGTGAGAGGGGAGAGGGGGGCTGTATATAGGAGGGAGGGAGACCCCTCCCCTCCCATAGCCGGCGCATGAGGGGGCGGGACTCCTCCCCTCCTTCATTCATGTGGTGAACCTCCAGTCACATAAACATGGCCTCCACCCAAAAACCCACTCACATGTATTTAATTTCCACCAAATTAAATGCAACTCTCAATTAATAAAACTCTTTTATTTATTTTATTCAGAATTTTGTTAATTATTTTAATTAACAAACATTCACATAAAACCCCTTGCAACATTTCAATATCACATGCAGAACCACTTTCTACAATTTCACCCGAAACAATTCCAGTTTCTATCGATACAATTCCTGTTTCTATCAAAACATTTCCAGCGCTTTGCAAACCTTTTGTCTGGAACATATGTGCTCCTAAATGGTGTCTGGCAACCCTTAAGTGTGTCACCCTACGGTTCGCAAATAATGCAGACATGATTGAGACTCCTCTCAGATCAATAATCAGAAGCGGGACCTGGAGATCCATACTGACTCCTGCATATTCAACGATGACTTCTGTCATCGTGAGAACCTTTAACGTCAGCAATTTAATCCCTTTGTCTCATGATATAATACATGTCCGAGATTAGATCATCGGTATCCAAATACCTAGTTTGATCTCATTACCGACATGCACTCTTTTCTCGTTCCCGTGATATAACATTATAGTGATCACATCACTTGCTTGCAAGCTATCTTAATGTGATATCACCGAGAGGCCCCAGAGTATATCTATCCGTCATCGGGATTGACAAATTCCACTCTTGATCCATGAGCCTCAACATAACACCTTCATAGCACTGAACCCACCTTTATGGTCACCCTATTACGGTGTGACGTTTGATGTTATCAAGATACTCTTCCGGTGTTAGCAGTTAACATGATCTCATGGTCTAAGGACTAAGACTACTTTGTATGATGTTATAGCAATATAAACATAATGACTTGATCGTAATGCTATACTTCGGATGAATGTTCATCACATCATTTCAGAAATGCTGTGACCTTGTTATTAACAACATCCAATGTCCATGATCAGGAAACTTTGATCATCTTGTTAATCAACAAGCTAGTCTATAAGAGAGGCATAACTAGGAACCCTTTTTGTTTACTAAACACACATATATTGATGTTTCCTATCAATACAATTATAGCATGCAAAATAAACATATATCATATACAAGGAATACATAATAACAACTTTATTATTGCCTCTCAGGGCATATTTCCTTCAGTCTCCCACTTGCACTAGAGACAATAATCTAGTTTACATAGTGATAAATATAACACCCATGGAGTTCTGGTGTTGATCATGTTTTGCCCTAGGGAGTACTTTAGTCAACGGATCTGCTACATTCAGGTCCGTGTGCACTTTACAAATCTTTATATCTCCATCCTTGACATGCTCGCGGATGGAGTGAAACCGACGCTTAATATGCTTGGAATTCTTGTGAGACCTTGGTTCCTTGGTGTTGGCTATGGCTCCATTGTTGTCACAATAGATCACCATTGGGTCCAACGCACTAGGAACCACACCCAGTTCCGTTATGAACTCCTTCATCCAAACCGCTTCCTGTGCTGCTTCTGAAGCAGCAACATATTCCGCCTCCGTCGTTGATCCAGCCACCATAGGTTGTTTGGAGCTCCTCCAACTAACTGCTGCTCCGTTCAAGAGAAATACGTATCCGGATTGAGACTTAGAGTCATCCGGGTCAGTGTCAAAGCTAGCATCGACATAATACTTAGCGACTAGCTCTTCTTCACCTCCGTATACAAGAAACATATCCTTAGTTCTTCTCAAGTACTTAAGGATATTTGACCGCTATCCAGTGTTCCGAACCTGGATCAGATTGGTACCTAATAGTCAAACTAATAGCATCTGCCACATCCGGTCTTGTACATAGCATGGCATACATTATAGAGCCTATGGCTGAGGCATAGGGGATCTTATCCATTATCTCTCTTTCTTCCGCCGTAGCCGGACTTTGAGTCTTACTCAATGTCTTGCCTTGCAACATAGGTAAGTACCGCTTCTTAATTCCGTCCATATTAAACTTCTTTAATATCTTATCAAGGTATGTACTCTGCGATAGCCCAATTAGGCGTCTTGATCTATCTCTATAGATTTTAATGCCTAATATATATGAAGCTTCACCAAGGTCCTTCATCGAAAATCTGCTGTTTAGATAACTTTTAACACTGTTTAAAAGATCTATATCATTTCCAATCAATAATATGTCATCCACATATAATATCAGAAATGCCACATTGCTCCCACTCAATTTCTTGTAAATACAAGCCTCTCCATAAGTTTGGAAAAATCCAAACTCTTTGATCACCTCATCAAAGCGGAGATTCCAACTCCGGGATGCTTGCTTCAGTCCATAGATGGATCGCTGAAGTTTGCACACCTTATCAGCATCCTTAGGATCGACAAAACCCTTAGGTTGTATCATATACAACTCTTCTTCAATATTACCATTGAGGAATGCAGTTTTGACATCCATCTGCCATATTTCATAATCGAAATATGCAGCAATTGCTAACATAATCCTAACCGACTTAAGCATCGCTACGGGAGAGAATGTCTCATCGTAGTCAACTCCTTGAATTTGTTGAAACCCCTTTGCGACAAGTCGAGCCTTATAGATGGTTACATTACCATCAGCATCAGTTTTTCTTTTGAAAATCCATTTATTCTCAACGGCCTTTCGATCATGAGGTAAGTCCACCAAGGTCCAAACCTGGTTTTCGTACATGGATGCCATCTCGGATTTCATGGCTTCTAGCCATTTGTTGGAATCAGGGCTCATCATCGCTTCTTCATACGTCACAGGGTCATCTATTTCATCAATCATGAAATTCATAACAGGATTGCCGTACAGTTCAGGAGCTGCACGTGTCCTGCTTGACCTGCGAGCTTCGGTAGTGTCCTCTTTCGGAGTTTCATGATCAATATCATTAGCTCTCTCTTCATTAGGTGAATTCAACTCCGAAACAACTTCCGGTGCTGCGCTACTCGCCATTTCATGAAGAGAAGGTTCAATAACCTCTTCGAGTTCTACCTTCCGACTACTCACACCTTTCGCGAGAAACTCCTTCTCAAGAAAGGATCCATTCTTGGCAACAAAGACCTTGCCCTCGGATCTGTGATAGAAGGTATACCCAATTGTTTCCTTAGGGTATCCTATGAAGACGCATTTTTCCGCTTTGGGTTCGAGTTTATCCGGTTGAAGTTTCTTCACATAAACATCGCATCCCCAAACTTTAAGAAATGATAGCTTAGGTTCGTTTCCAAACCTAATTCATACGGTGTATTTTCAACAGATTTAGATGGTGCCCTATTTAAAGTGAATGTAGCGGTTTCCAGTGCATTATCCCAAAATGACAGTGGCAAGTCAGTTAGAGCCATCATAGATCGAACCATATCCAATAAAGTACGATTACCACGTTCTGACCCACCATTATGTTGTGGTGTTCCGGTAGGCGTGAGTTGTGAAACTATTCCACAGTCTTTCATATGTGTGCTAAACTTGTAACTAAGATACTCTCCTCCACGGTCGGACAGCAGAAATTTGATCTTTCTGTTACGATGATTTGCCACTTCATTCTGAAATTCTTTGAACTTTTCAAAGGTTTCAGACTTATGTTTCATCAAATAGATATACCCGTATCTACTCAAATCATCCGTGAAAGTACCAAAATAACGATATCCACCTCGCGCTGACACGCTCATTGGTCCACACACATCAGTATGTATGATTTCCAATAAATCTGTCGCCCGTTCCATTGAACCGGAAAACGGCGTTCTAGTCATCTTGCCCATAAGGCATGGCTCACATGTATCAAATGATTCAAAATCAAGTGATTCCAAAAGTCCATCAGAATGGAGTTTCTTCATGCGTTTAACGCCAATATGACCTAGACGGCAGTGCCACATATATGCAGATATATCATTATCAAGTTTAATCCTTTTAGCATCAACATTATGAATATGCGTAATACTACTATCGAGATCCAATAGAAATAAACCATTCAGCACAGGTGCATGACCATAAAAGATATTATTCATATAAATCGAACAACCATTGTTTTCAGACTTAAACGAATAACCACTTTGCATCAAACACGATCCGGATACAATGTTCATGCTCAGTGCAGGCACCAAATAACAATTATTCAGGTTTATAACTAATCTCGATGGCATATGGAGAGGCAGCGTTTCGACGGCGATCACATCAACTCTTGATCCATTGCCGACCCGCATCGTGACCTCATCCCTTGCTAGTTGTCGCTTGTTCCACAGCCCCTGAACCGAGTTACATATATTAGCAACCGATCCCGTATCAAATACCCAGGTGCTACTGCGAGTACTAGTCAAGTACACATCAATAATATGTATATCACATATACCTTTGTTTGCCTTGCCGGCCTTCTTGTCCGCCAAATACTTGGGGCAGTTGCGCTTCCAATGGCCAGTCCCCTTGCAATAGTAGCACTCGGTGTCAGACTTAGGGCCAGCTCGGGGTTTCTTTTCAGGCGTGGCAACAGATTTGCCGCCCTTCTTTCCCTTCTGCTTGCCTTTCTTGTCCTTCTTGAAACCGGTGGTCTTATTGATCATCAACACTTGACGTTCTTTCCTAATCTCCACATCTGCAGTCTTAAGCATTGACAGAAGCTCGGGAAGAGACTTCTTCATGCCCTGCATATTATAGTTCATCACGAAGCTCTTGTAGCTAGGTGGCAGAGATTGGAGAACACGATGTATGCCTAAGTCATTGGGAATCGTTATTCCCAAGGACACAAGCTTATCGGCGTACCCAGACATTTTGAGTACGTACTCACTAACGGAGCTGTTCTCTTCCATCATGTAGCTAAAGAACTTTTCAGAAGCATTATAACTCTCTACGGCAGCATGGGTATCGAAAATCATTTTCAATTCTCCCATGGTATCAAAGGCATTGCCATTTTCGAAACGTTTTCGAAGTTCTGGCTCTAGCCCATACAGTATGCCGCAATGAACTAAGTTGTGGTCCTCCTGACGAGTTATATAGACGTTCTTTTCCTCGTCAGGGGCATCAGGAGCTGGTAGGGGGCCTAGCGGCGCCTCTAGCACATATTGCTTTTGTGCAGCAGTGAGGAGAATCCTCAAATTCATAGCCCAGTTGGTGAAGTTGCTACCATTCGCAGCAAGCTTCTCTTTCTCCATGAACACATTGAAATTAAAAGCAGGTGGTGCCATCTACAACAGAATTTGTAAAATATATTTAGACTAAGTTTATGATAGATTGAGTTCAACTAATCCAAATTACTAATGAACTCCCACTCAAAAACGACATCCCTCGTGTCCTTTTGGTGATTACATGAACCAAATCCACTACACCAAGTCGATCATCACGTGAGGG